>SKCR01048923.1:0-49430 GCA_019454045.1 Zanthoxylum bungeanum
AATGGAAGCGATATGATTAGTAGAAATTGAGATGCAGTCAATATTGGTTATGATGGAACAGACTTACCTGAACTAGAGTGGGTCGAGAAGAGATTCGAATAGTTGGCTTTGTTAGATGAAAAAGAGTAAGGGTGTTGTATCATACCTAATTGTACCATAAGAGAGTAGCTCGGGCTTTCAATAAAAAGGTCAAACCTAGCAAGATTAAAGAAGAAGATCTAGTACTGAAACAATCAAGACCACTATTAATGGACCTTATGGGAAAGTTCGGACCTAATTAGGAAGGTCTTTATTTGGTTAAGAAGATTTTGAAAAACGGGGTGGTGTGATTATCAGATTTGGAAGGTGACGAGTTCACCGAACCCATTAACCTAGACAGGCTAAAGAAATACTTTGCATAAAAAAAGAGAAAAGAGAAAAATAAACGCTCGTTAGGTTGAAAATCCATAAATGACGGCCATAGCAAAAAACAAGAGCATCACGTTAAACCGAAAACGGTTTAAGCAACAACTAGGGATAAGAGAGTGAAAAAATAGTTAGTTGGAAAACCTGAAAGGACCAACTAACGACAAAGGTACCCTTCCTAATGTAACAATAAGTGTATTCGCACATGTACCAGGGAAAAATTCTGAAATTTTATTGAAATAAAGTTAAAAATGTTCATAAATGCACAATTGTATCCAAAGAAGAAAACTCAAAACATGCATGCATAAATCGTCTTGTCTTTTCAATGCAGGGTTCAAACCCAAAGGGCAGTTAGGGACCTACAGTCGTTTAGAGTATGGGCAGACTCGAGAATAGTAACAGTCCAGATGCGGCGCCGAATCATTTTTTCACGAAAATGGTTCAAGAAACAATGAGTAGAGGGCCACCTTGGAAAGTACGCTCTTCGGGGAAAAAGTGCGAAAGGCACCCGTGTTGGGGCAGATGTGGAACCCCTAGGGTCAGATCGGTACCTCGCACAGTGGAAGTGGATCTAACCTATGGATATCTAGTATTGGTATATTTTAAAATATTTTTATGTAAAACAACATTTCATTTCTAGTCCGTAGGAAAAACAGGGACCAAAATGGAGTCTGAAAACTCCGGAATGGAGAAAATGAAGTTTCAGTGTGTATCAGCCCCGTGCGTCGCGACGCGAAAGCTTGGGCCTCAAGACACTCTAAAGTGCGAGAGCAACTGCGAGAGCTGAATGTCTCGGCGTCATGACTCGGAAGGGTGAGCATCGCGACACGCCTAGGTCTGATGCTCGGTGTCGCGACGCTGAGGGGTCAGAGTCGCGACGCTGCCCTAGGCAATGAGTAATTTCAACTTCAAACCAATACTAAACACTTCCAATTTTCTCCTAATACTTGAAATACACCTAAAATCCAATTTTAGTATCATAACCACCATCAACACATGTTATACAACTAACATACATGTATCCTAAAAATATATATGCATTTGTTTGAATCTAGGCACAAACCAATTTAGAATCCCACTATGAAATATTTCATAAACAATTCTAATTTACCCAAAGGTGGTCAAGTGATTCTAGAATGGTACCCATAGCTCTAAGCTTTAATCTAAAGTTCCAAACTCTAATTAATTGTTACATGTTCAACATGAACATCTTTGACCCAATTACAAGCATAATATGTTTATATTTTCAAAGTATCATAACACAGTTCATTAGCCTAATTTCAACTTTAAGCTATGTAATCATGCATCCAATACATAATTCAGTACTATATGTTGTTAGGGTTGGTGCTCTGAGCGCTAATTTCTTATGTATTTCCCTGTAAATACTCTTGTATATATTTTATTAATGAATAAAGTAAACAGTTTCTGTAATATACATTCTTTTATTATATGGTAAAGACGTAAAAGACCATAGAGTGATTGGTTATGATACAGTTGCAAAAGCGTCGCAACTGACATTGAGCAGTATCATAACAGTATCATTCTTTAACTGTTCCTAGTCAAGGTTTACAATTACTTGGTCAGTAAGTAAACCCGCTGAGATCGGTACGTGTCGTATATTGGAATGTTGGATTCTAATGGTTTCTCAATGAACCATGAGTCTCGAGAGACTCGTATAGACACGTAGGTGTTTATATCAAATAAACACTGAATGACTCACTGAATATTCCTAATAGATGGTACACCAACATCAATAAGAATCTTTTCGGGTTGAGTGAGCATAGTGATCCTTCAACTTGAGATACCATTGTAGATGTATGAGGTATCCTCCACACTTTGATGGCAGTCACATCACCGATTTATTTAGATCAGACCTCCGCTTATTCGTTGGGTGTGGATTGATCATCAGGATATCCTGTATGTATCAAGTTAGGATCCGTCAGTTCTATGTACAGAGCATAGGTATCCATTATGGAATTAGCAATATGTTAAATCCATGGGCCCGTAGTGCACTGTAGAATCATTTCTAAGTGTTATTTAAGAGATTGCTAATAGAATCGTCGATGGGATTATACCTATAGAGATTTGACGTTTATATCTATATCTCTAGGATAATCCGGATACCTGTGACGGAAGGATTATACGTATGCAGTGACCTCGACCTGTATGGTTTAGAGATTTTATCCGTGTTCATCATAATTTACGGGTGGGTAGATTATGGACACGAAATTAGATTTCCTGACGGATATGCCTGAACCTATAGAGTCTCACTAATGAGATATACTTGTAAGACACTAGGGCAACTTTTATAAAGAATACTGATTATTTATAAGTCGTTTAATGGTTAAACGAAAATACATGCTTTTGAGATCTTTCGGCCATTTATTAAATGTCGAATTGTGATATTTGACATTTATTCTTAATATATGTATTTTGATTATTTAATGTAAATATAATACATATATTTGAGATATTTGTATTTAATTATTTGATTATTTAAATGTTAAATAATTAAATTAATTAA
This sequence comes from Zanthoxylum bungeanum, assembly GCA_019454045.1. NCBI lineage: Eukaryota > Viridiplantae > Streptophyta > Magnoliopsida > Sapindales > Rutaceae > Zanthoxylum > Zanthoxylum bungeanum. The sequence goes on from SKCR01048923.1 coordinate 2,930, forward strand.
ATAGTAAATATCTAGTTTAGTTTATTAAGTAAGCTAAATGGCCTATTTTGATTAGATTTTTTGGCCAATTTTGATTGGTTTAAATGGAATGATTTTATTGGATGATTTGTGATAAACATTAATTTGATTAATTATTTTACATCACAAATTATTTATTAAATCATTTTCTTTTATTGAAATAAAATTGAAAATACTTGGCCAATATTTTTCTTGTTATTTTCGGTCATTTCAAAAAATATATAAGGCCATTTTTTCTTTTTTGTTTCATAATCTAAGATAATCGGATACCCAAGTGCTCAACGAGTACACTTCATATTGGGACTCTCCAAGTTCAGACACGTTTATCATATAAGCCTAGTTAATATGTACGCAATTCAGCCACCTCCGAATTCACGAAAAATATGAATGACCTTTCTGAACTATACAAGTCGAGGTCATCACATATATTTAACAATCCCTCAATCGTATGCTATCCGAGTTGTGCTTAGGAAAGATAGAATACATCATCAAGTTTCCGAGGTGTATATCTCATGTCGACATGTCCACGATTCTTTACAACTGATGCAATCCACCCTATGTGATCGGTTTTGGCCAAAGTCTTAAGAATTGTGACTTAATCACATTGATACATAAACCCCTTATGGTACATATACGGGCCGAAAAATCCTATCTTGATTCACACTTCATTAACGAGTGCATCGGTCCACACCCAACAAACATGTAGAGGCCACACCATGAAAGGTTTTTGACATACATGGCATCAAAGTATGGAGGATCTCAGACAAAATCAATGTTATCCTATAGTCAAAGGATCACATATCACCTATTGACGGTGGTGAATACTTCAAACTATTAGGAATCACATGTGAATCATTCAGTATTCGGGTAACCAATACCCACACATCTATACGAGCTTCCAAAGCTCATGGTACATTGGGTTACACCATTGGAACTTCAATTCCAATATTCGACATATGCTAGTCTTCTAGGTTATAGAAATTCGACCGTATTCCAAAACCAATGACTAGGAATATATATATATATATATATATATATATATATATATATATATATATATGTATATATATATTTTAAGAATAGTTTATAATAGTAATAGTTATCTTAATGTCGGACCACCTAGTGTCCAGTATTACTACATGATTATTCTAAAGTCGATGTCATTCTTAGCATATTTATACATCAATCTAATATGCATAATGACAATACCATTAATACAGTTTGAAATAAAAATGTAGATATTTTATTAATAAATAATAAAATATAATGTACTAAACAATATTCGGATTGGCGTTCCAAGCACCAACTCCAAGCTTGTAGAGCCTAGCAGAGAGATAGAAGGAATTGGCATATAGACATGGAAGAGGCACACAATGCCCAAAGGAATCAATGGTAACATCAAGGAGACACCACCATGGGCATATGCATAAAATCCTAGCACTAGACACCTGTTGCAGCCACTCCTTCCATACATCGTAAAATAGATTCTTCTCGACCACAACACGTGCTAAATGATGCTTGGGTCCATATGAGGCGAAGATGGATGACGGTGGAGGAGTGATGAGCCATAACTTCTATTGCAGCCACAACTAAAAAAAAGGTATTAGCTCATTGAGTGGAAAATCCAAAAAGGCATCTCAAGCAAAAATATAGCATCCCGCTAGGTTGAAAATCCGCCAGGACAACCTTAGAAAAATTTAGGGTATACTTGTAAGAGTAGAGGACTTCCTAAGAATCGATGGGATGAATTATGTCTGATTTGGTCCAAACCATGAAACATCTCCGCCAAGATTATAAAGGTAGGGTTATAGTTGTATCGGATACCCTGGATAACGTAAAGAAGCTAGTAATCACCTCTCCTACTATTCTTACCCACGAAGAGATATCGAGCCAAGATACATAACATAACAACACTTTTCCAGTGATGAGATCCCACCTCTATGTATGTAGCAATGCCAACAGTTCCTTCAGTTCAATCGGACAAGATACCACTCTTTCCATCTCAGCCAAATTGAAAAGAAAAACTTCTAAGGCCTCATACAGATAATGACTTTTGGAAAATGGTTTGGCCAAAAATGTGAAATGAGGGAATCACAAAACCTCGAATATCAGCAAACTCCTCAAGTAATGGACATACTTTGTGGCCATGGAAATGAAAGATATGATGCTCAGTGTCCCAAAATGTTAAAGCTACCTTCAGAAATGTATTGTCTATCTTAATTTGGTACAAATAACAAAGTGCAAATAATTAAGCCAAGTTTGAGGGCGACTAGTCAGATGCCCTGTGGATATGGGATACGATAGGATCTTGTAGAGCACAATACATGAAGATAAATAGAGTAACTTAACAATGGCCAGATATCGAATATGAGCGGCCGGATATGAGATATGGTCGGCAGGAAATCAGCGGTGATAGGAGATTCTGCGAATGGCGGAAGTGTTAGAGTAGAAGATTCAGAAGGTGTTTCGAGGTAAAGAAGAAATGAAAGTGACTTATGTCACTGATGAGTGGTATTTATATCACTATTTCTCACTCATTTGACCTAATGTTTTGTATTGTTTCTCGAGATTTATGAACGTTTTGATGTGTTTTGTTGTTATTTTGCAGATAAATAAAGTTTGGATAGCACTGGAGGTAATTTGGGGCAAAATCGGACAAAAATACGTCAGCAGGGATATTTTGGTCTTTTGCGCGTCGCGACGCCCGGACATTCAGCGGCTCGACGCCTAACCTGCGCCGGAGTCTACTAACGTGCGCCGGGTCAACGGGTCAGAATTTGAGAAGTTTGACTTTGCTAACATGCGCCGTGCCACGTGTCACCACCACATAAAATCCGCTAACGTGCGCACGCCACATCATCATGACGTCACCAATGACGTCATGAACAGTGCCACGTCACCAATGACGTCATGAACAGTGCCACGTCACCAATGACATCATGAACAGTGCCACGACATCAATGACATCAGCTTCATAATTGAGTTCCAGCCGCCATTACACGTGTCGACCTTATCCTCTTATCTGAATCGCTACGTGTCAAGCTGTCCTTGTGCCACGTCTCACTATTACGGCGTCGCGACGCCAAGACCTTCAGCGTCGCGACGCCAAGACCTTCAGCGTCGCGACGCTGGAAACCGAATTTTTTTGCCTATAAATAGAGCGCGAAATTTCAGATTTCAGTGTATCATTCCCTCTCTCTTATTTGATGTAAATAGGGAATTCTTCTCTCTCTAAGTTTCGTTTTAATTTTTAGTTTTTACTTTTGTAATAATTTTAATTACTTTTTGTAATAATAGTAATTTACTTTCTTATTTTACAGTTTTTACTATTCACTATGAGGAGGTAACTTCCCTATGCTAGGGTGAAAGGTAATTATTTTACTATTGCTATTTAGATTAATCTCCCTTAAAAATGATATATTTACTATTTAAAATACTGATTAATAAAGGATACCGCTATATTGGTCGGTTGGCAATTCAATTTAATCTGGTTTAAACCTGACTAATCAAGGAAACCGCTATATTGGTCGGTTGGTAAATTTATTTTCTGTTGGTTTGAACCTGATTAATCAAGGATACCGTCAGATTGGTCGGTTGGTAAATTTACTTTGGTACCGCCTTTATGGCTGGATTATGGACAAAAATTACCACCTATATGGCTGGTTGGACTTAATTTGACTTAATCAGGATACCGCCAGATTGGTCTGTTGGTAAAATATTATCACAAGTTTATATATTATTTTATGGGAGATATCTAAATTAGTAGTAGTAAAAGTAATTCCTTTTGCCTTAGCATTTTATTTCATTTGTAATTTACTTTTCAGCATTTTACTCACCGCAATTACTTTTCAGCATTTTCATTTTGTCTTTTAAGTTTGTATTAGCCCTAGTTATGTGTTGTAACTAAATTAGTTATCTAGGGTTGTGATGAAATCCAATATCACCGGTTTATAAGGGTTAAATTATAATTTGGGTAATATAAAGATTTATTTATTGAGTCTTAATATTAATGCTTTTTATTAACTGGCCACTAATAAAATTGATAAGGTAAACATAAAATGAACTAGACATAGGGATTTTAGGTTTAAGACCTCAGACTCAATAGCCCACGATCTTCCTTGAGGATAGATAACTCTTTAATAGATTTCCTTACAGGATAGGAATATACCTGTCGGGCGGGGGTAGCCATAATTGGAACTTAATCTCAATGAATCTAGGTAATTTGGTTGACATAGACATATGGTTCAATTGAATTATACTAGGTATTTGTAATTGACCATCGGAAGAGGCTTTTACATAAATTAGTGTTCCAGGTTAATAAATCAATATATTACTCAACTATAAGATAACCACTTCATCTTTAAATAATATTGGAATAAATCACAACCCTAGATAGTTTTTAATATTGAATTTTCTTAAAATCAACCTTAAAACAATTTCATTTACTTGTCTATTTTTAAATTTAGAATCGTCGCTTTTTCAAATCAATCAAACAACCTGTTTTATACTAGTAATCATTTGACCTTATAAAAATTAATAGATAAGATTTTAAGTCTTCGTGGGATCGATATTTTTTTATACTACTTGAACGATACGTGCGCTTGCGTTATACGTGTGTGTTTACGACGGTCAGTCACAAAAATAAAACAGGGACTAGGTCTTATATAGAAGAAATTAGGGGTTACATCAAGGGAAAACTGAATTCCTACTTTTGGAAAGTATCCTACCGCTATAAGGCATCAAGAAATATATGGCCAGATATAAATACTATATCTGGGAGGATAGCCATACATCTTTTTACGAAGGTGAATTATACATCCGGTCAGACATTTTGTAGCCCAGACAATAGGAAAACATGTTCCCAGGATAATTACATTTTAATATTTGAGAAATAATTGAGAGTAATAAAAAATGAATGTTTTCATAAATGTTAAGTTTGTACATAAGGCTTTAAAGTCTATGTTTTTCAAAATGATTTTGACACACAAAAGAAAAAAGAGATAGGTCGCTTTACTCCTCTGAAGTTGACTCATCTTCTTCCTCATGTTCCTCGGCCCCTGATGTCGAGGACTCAGACTCTCTGGGAGCACCCTCGGAATGTAAACCTTTCATGGGCACCTCCCACTAACGATCCCGCGCCTGGCGCAACAAGGCATACTGATGCCGTATCTTCTGGAGCTCCCTAGCCTATGCCTCTAGACGACCTTGCGAGTAAAAACACATAAAAGCTTACATAATCATACATCCATCAACACTAAATTTATTTTACAAGTACCAGGTAGGAGTAGCTTTGTGTATTCACCGCTGCCTTCGCCGCTTGCTCTAATTGATAGCAATGATCTACAAAATCAGTGGAGACCTACAAATACAGCTTGATCGGTACTAAACTAAAAATAGAAGGAAAATGAATAAATGATTGGAAATACTTACATGGGTAGCTTCAGTAGGAGTGAGGGTCAGTAGTGACATCCCATCGAGAGACAAAGTCTGAATCTGTCTTTCTGGTATCCCCTCGGACGATTCGACAAGAAGCTTACTGAGCCTAGAATGACACCGGTAGGAGGAACCAGTGTAAAAGTAGAAGCAGCAGCAGTAAGAGGTCCATGCCTAGAAGACAAAGCTCGAGACAAGACTCGCTTAGAACTAAAAATACATGGGGCTGCCATCGCAACCATCTCATCTTCCTCTTCTTCAGCCTCAAAAGGTTGGCGAGTAATGAGTGGTAAATATATCAATATTTCCCACTCATTTGACTTAAAATTTTGTATAGTTTCTTGAGTTTTGTGAATATTTTGATATTTTTTGTGTTATTTTGTAGATAAATAAAATAACAGCACTCTTTGGAGGTAATATATTAACTTGTCATGATATTACCAACCGACCATATAGGCGGTATCCTGATTAAGTCAAATTTATAATTAATTCCAACTGACCATACAGGCGGTATCCATGTTTAGTCAGGTTAAAACCAATTTTAAGATTAAATCCAATTGACCATAAAAGCGGTATCCCATTAAGTCAGGTTTTAAATAGTTTATATATTCTAATTATGGGAGATTAATCTAAATATTAGTAATAAAAGCTTGACCTTTAACCCCAACAGAGGGGAGTTACCTCCTCATACTGAATAAAGAAAATAAAGACTGGAAAATAAAGAAAAGAAAGTACTATTGCGAAAAGTAAATAAAATTAAATGCCGAAAACTGTAAATAAACAAATAAGATACAATCTTCTTAGTATTCTTAAGTAATTCCTTAGAATAAAATATGGTTTTACAAATGAAATTCGGCCTCAATTTATAGGCAAAATTTTACCTCGGTTGGTTGAGGGATGTTATTAGGCGATGTGGGACTAAAGGGAGTGAGGGGGTGTTTGGTGTTTGTGCGTGAAGGGGTGTTGTTTAAAGGGGAGCTTGTTTCCAAGTCAATGTGGGACAAAGGAGAGTGAAGGGGTTGCATTTTTTTTTGGTGATATGGGGTTATTTTTGGTGCAGTTTTTGATGGTTTCTGGGACAACTTCAGGGGCTGTTTTGCGTGAATATGGGAGGCAGAATGGAGGGCTGATCTGCGTGTTTCAGGGGGCTGCAGTGAAGGGTCTTGGACGTGAGGTTAAGGGGCTGGTTCAGGGTAGTTTAGGCGTGACAAAGGCTATTTCTATGGGGCTGTAGTGGCGTGTATTTGGGCTGCTGTATGAGAGGTATTTTGTACGTGAGAGGGATAAGAGGAAATGTGGCTGATTTGCTAGTTTTTTTTTGGTTTTATAGAGAAGGAGAGGACGTGAGGGTTGGTCGTGGGAGAGCTTGTGTCACGCCTGAATTGGTGGCTTTCATTGTGCATGAATTGGTGGCTTTGTCTTGGGCGTGAATTAGGGGCTTTGTTTTGGGCGTGAATTAGGGGCTTTGTTGAATTTGTATGGCTGTTCACGTGGGTAGCATGAAGAGGTGAGTTGCTTATTTGTTGCTTTGTGTTTGTTGTTCACGTGGGGTGGCTTTAGGTTGCTTGGTTTATTGTTGTTAAGTGGTGTATAAGGTGTCAATGTGTGAAGGGTGTGGCAGTGTGGATGAGCTAGGGTTTCATTATTTTAGGGTCGCATGGTGTGAGTGTATGGCTAAGGGGAAAATTTATGAGGAGTGTTTAATTTATGTGTTGGCCGAGAGTGAGCAAGGAAGATAGAAGAGAGAGAATAGGGTTTTGGTTTGTTGTGTTATGAGTTGCGGAGGTTTTAGGTGTAGGATAATTTTGAAACGGAGATTCGGCGAGCAAACCCGAAGCTAAACAAGCGAATTAAATCCAACGAGATGTCAATTCTTGACTTTTCCCTTCCGTCGTCTGTTTCCCTCGACTTCCGCGACTTAAAAGGTAGTGCCTCTGTATGAGGCTCATCATCGGGACTTACGTGCAAAAATGCAGTGCCTACATTAGGCCCAAGAGGTCTCTCTATAGTGTAGAGTAACTTCTCAGATCCCAGAACAATTCTAAGATTCATATCACAGTCTTGAAAGTTTGTGCCATTAAAAACATTATCACCCATGACAATATCCCTAATGTTTAACTTTCTTATCATCTTAACCGCAATAGTCCAACTATTCGATTAACGATGTATGGGTACAGTCTAACTGTTACAAGAAAAATAATGAAATATTAGTCCAACTAATAAATTTAATTGACGAAACAATTTTGAAAGCGCGTAAAGTTAAGTATTTGACGAAATTGCAAATTCAATACTAGCCTCCCACTATTTTTCGGCGAGCCTCTAACCCTTTGTTGAGTACTCGGGAAACCTAATTTCCTAGTGGGTTAGGATCCCGTTAAATAACACACAACCTTGACTTTGGCCAACAAGTTGTATGATATTTAACTAGGTAGATCTCTAAGATTAATTGGATCTCATCCAATTCCTAGATCAGGTAGGTGGACCTCCAAGTCCGAAACATATATCCAATATATATGCCAATATATCCAATATATTTTCCTAACATTTTTTCTCTGAATCAACTAAGCCTTGGCTTTAGCACAACAAGCTTAATGATTCCAGTTAAGCGGGACCTATTGACTTTGGAAAGCTTCGTAATCGATGTCGATGGACAAGAAGTGATCTTGACTTTGGCCAACAAATCACAACTTGGACAAGACATACGATATGGAACAAAGCCTTCATGATTCAAACACATCCGCGATGGACAAATGTCTTGACTTTGGCCAACAAACCAGTGTCAATCTTGGGTCTTGAGTAAGAATCACTCAATGGAAGGAAAACGCTTAATATTTATTGAGGGTTTTTTCGCGTAAATTGGCAACCAATTTATTATCTTTGTTAGGTCTTATCATACACCCTTAAGCATGCAATCTAAAAGCATAATAAGGCGCGGAAATAAATTAATAATGATATGCGGATGGATATCTCACAGATTGCTCCTAGAACAAATCACTTCATTTCCTCTCCCCGGCTAGCACTATTATAAACTTCTACCCAATTACATAATACAATTAAATAAACCTCATTAACATTAAGGGGAATTAGGTGAGAAGAGAATTACAAAGAATCGAGAAAGATAAGGCTGGACACGCATGTCCAATTTAATAAATTCTAAATTTACAATAATTTTCAAAATTGCCATTTCCCTTATAATATCCATCCAATATACATTATTCATTCAACACATCCATGTATTCACACAAATCATGTTATTCAATCAATCTAATCCAATTAATTAATCTTTGAATAAAGTGATCATCCAATGTTCAAACAACGATTTGATTTGCGCGAGTCCAACTCGTTTGAGAATAAGTACTCAAAGTACGAATTCTTGAATTATATCGAACTATAATTTAAATCTAATTTAATTCGTATTCAATACTAATTCTATATTTAATTCCAAATTAAATAACTACACTTTTAATGCGCCTTTATGACTTAGATTCCAAATCTAATCTAAATGGGTCTCAAAGCCTAATTACATCCAATGTCATTTAATTAAAGTCCAATGGGCTTTCAATTAATTTCTTAAGGCATGAACTTTGGTCAATATGGGTCAAACCCAAATACCAAAACCCAATTAAGGAATCACCCTATTTGCCAAGAAACCAATTTCGGCCCATAAGGCCCAATTAAACATAAAAGGCCCATTTGTCATATTTGGACTTAATGGAATGGTTTAGGCCCAATTTGGATCCAATCCAATTGACCTAAACCAACTTGGCCCAACCAAGCCCATTAGGCCCAAATACAACATTATAAGCCCAATTCCAAATTAAGCCCAACTAATTAATTTTTAAAATTCCAAATTTCATAATTTAATTAATTAAAGTGTATTGCATTAATTAAATATCTAAATTTGTTCAACACATGTCCAACATTATTGAAACAAAAAATCATCTCATATCATGCTTTGATGCTCACGACATTTGTAGGGATTTTTGTCCGATTCCGATTTCAATCCGATTGAATCTTAAATCATTATTTCCCAAGTGTTTAAACACATCCAATGGTCTTAAAACAAAAAATACCATGACATTAGGGCATATCATCTATTCGGCCAAGCCAAAGTAATTGGGGAAAATTAATCCAATTCAATTTTCGTCAAATTGATCATGCATAACTCCAAGTTTTTAACATACAAGCATACTCAAACAAAAAATTTGATTAAAACATGCTCAAATCAAATTTACCCAAATTTTAGTATATAAACCCTAAGTTCAATTTCATGCTCATCAAGGCTCATGATACCATTGTTTGTCTCTAAGACATTCCAAGATCATATAAAGCAATGAAATCATGTGAATACGAAAGTAAAGTATGGCGAAATCATACTTACAAAGATCGGATTTAGGATGCGTCAAATACAAAAATTTCTTGAAGTTTCGGGCAAGGTGTCATTTGAATGTGATCTCCAAGCTCCAAGCTTTGTGTGAAGGGATTAGTTTCCCTAACATCTTGATATGATTTCTTGAATGTGCTAGCAAGATTAGAAAGAAAAACAATTCTTCTTTCCATGTAGTGAAGCTCACGGTTTTGAGCTAATGAGAGAGAGAGAGGTTTCAATTTTCTTTTGATTTTGTTTTCTAAAAACATTATACAAAAATCCTTCTCACATTTTGGTATATGCTTTTCCAAAAAGCAAAAGGCAAAATGGAGGGAAAATGGCATTCAATTCCTTCAACAACTCCCATTATGAATAGTGACTGGTTGTCAATAACTAAAATGTGACATGACTTCCATCACTAAAGTGACAGGCGATATGACTTGCGATGTGACTTGTGGGCCGCACTTTAATTCAAAATGCGAGTGGGCCCGCAAACACTCCCGGGCTCGGGTTCGATAATTCCGAATTAACGAATTTTTCGTTGCGACGTAATTAAATCAAATTTAATTAAATAATTATGCCTAGCAAAATTACTATTCACATCGCTCGCGAATTAATTCTAAATCAATTCGTTAGCCCAAATTAAAATCGAATTTTAATTCCGCGTCGAAATCTAATTTCGTTTAATATATCGAATATATTATTTTATCGATTAATTCCAAATTAATCGTTCTCTCTCTTCAAATAGCTTTTATCCTAGATAAAATCTCTCCGTAATTAATCCTATATTAATTATGTTTGAATCATACGTCATCGGTGAATCTTCGGGAAGCGACCCATGAGATCCCTGGATATGTTGGCAGTAAATCCGGTCGTCGGACTATCCGAACACGTACGTACCTCGTACTACATTTTTACCGATTTACGAGACATGGTTGGCTTCTAGCAAAACACCGTGCCTACCCAATTCTCTAGAAATATTCTTAAAGGAATATATAATCTATGTCAGGCGTAGTATACGTAGTATTGTGTATTACGATCTAGTATCGGATGTCACATGCAAGGCTTGGAGCTGGAATAATGTCTGCCACGTACGAAGCATATATCGGATTACAAGCAACTAGTCTCTTTAATCGGATAATCATGACCATGTCATATTATCCCGATGGTTGCAACCAATTAGAGTATCAGTTCTGTATCCCTGCGTGATCATCATCTCCATATGACTGAAGTGATACTTCCATCTTGACATCACACCCAATACACTACGATTCTCAATAAACCCAGAGAGGCGTACACAGAACCTGTTAAAGTCCTGGACGACCAAAACCAAAGTGTATCGATTGTCGCAAGTACTAGCGATGCAAGTCTCAGGTTAAGACCAAATACACCTACCCTGATGCGGATTCCCATAGACACAGTCATACTACCAATGGGATTCTGCGGGGTCTATCCAGAGCGAAGCTGTTTCCGTACCATCGGTAAACACAACCTCCTATCACACTTGCATAAATATCAAATACTTAAATATATGAGAACTATGTTGTTACGCTTCCATAACACGCACAAGTGCAATACTAGTCTATTCCGCATTATTGATGTCCAATCTCGATAATACTACGACTAGGGATATTTAATGATTAAACCGTTATGGATTGATACTGTCTCATATCTTATAATCTGGAACTAATCATAAGGACTTTTATCATTTATATATTTAAGTAATCAAATTACAAAATGATAAAATGCAATTTCCATTGTCACATAGTTAATTTGTACAAAAACCACAATGTCTTTTACAAATAGTGACGTTATGGGTCATAATTGTCTAACATAGATTTCCTTTCAAGATAGACATATACCTGTAGATATGCGTAGCCACTAATAGAACATGACCTTAAAGAATTTGGTCTAAATTAATGAACATAGACATATAGTTAATTGGTTTAAATTAAATATTTCTACCTGACCATTGAAAGATACTTGTACATAGTTTAATATTCTAGGTTAATAATTCGTAACAACCCAATTGAATGAAAAGTGCATGAGTTCATAGTTTGCGTGTTTAGGTGAAGTTACAACTCTAGGTTCTTCTCGAATATAAAGTTTATCTCTGAAATTATTGTTTGCTCTTTATTTAATATCTCAATCAATTTTAGATTAATCAACTCATTCACTCATCAATTGTTTAGATCTAGTTAAGTAGGTTAGTTTTAATATTAATAAAATAAATAATAAGTCATTGTAAGTACGATATCCGACTATTAACCACTATATTACCTGAGCGATATGTGCGCTTATGTGAGGTATAAAATTACAATCATGTATCGGGTCTCCGTGCACACGAGAATTTGACCTACATTTGAAAAATGTATAGAAAAATATCCATTAACCTGCCTTTAATGTATCATACCCATCCTCAAGGAGATTTTTGTCGTATCCCTAGATTTTTTATTTCGTTGTAATAACCAACGATCTCCTGTGCTAAGTCTTGTTTGAATTACCGGTTCGCTACTACTAGATTCACCTAATGTTCCTAAGTTATATCTTACAATATAATCATTAAATAAATCAATTAAATCATTTCTTAATTTCGTCATTATTCTTGTAATATCAATTTCAGCTAATATTCCTAAATAACCATAGTAAGCTTGTAAAGCACCATTCAAACCTTCTAATTTAAATCTAGGATCAAAAACAGCAGCAATAAGATAAAGTAAAGAAATTTCTCTAAAATAATGCAACCATTTTACCTTCATAGCAGTAATGGCTTCGAACAAAACATAATCATTAGGATCACTACTTTCAGCATGTTCATCCAAAGTACCAACAATATTCAAATTTTCAAGAACAAATAAATGTGATGTAGGATAATAAACACCGCTAAAAATTAAAATAGCGTCATTAAAAACTTTTAAAATATCTAAAAAAAATTCACAAATATCTCATTGACTAGGATAAAGTGTGATATTTTGAACATGTTGAGAAAAAAAACTACATAATGCATCTTTGTATTGAAATACTTGACATAAAAGAAAATAAGTTGAATTCCAACGTGTTGGAACATCTCTTGAAAATTTAATCGGTTTAATACCATTTATTTTACAAAACTTCGTCCATTCTCTCCTAACTTGAGAATATGACCAAATACAGTTAAATGCCGTTTTAATTGGATCAAGGAAATGTGATAATAATTTTAGACTGTCTTGAACCCATAAGTTAAGGACATGACATGTACAACGAATATGAAAAAATCGACCCCCTAAATTTGGTTGACATAAGGATTTTAAATCATTAATGGATGCAGTATTTACAGATGCATTATCAAATCCAATTGTTAAAATTTTGTGCAGTAAACCATATTCATCAAAAATTACCTTCATCATTCTATAAATATTATGTGCAGTATGTTGGTCATCAAAAACTCTAAATGCAATAAGTCATTTTTGCATGGTAAATGATGCATCAATCCAATGACAAGTCACACCCATGTATGAGTGTGTTTGCCAATGGTCACTCCAAATATCAGAACATATAGAAATACGACCTTTCGTCTCTTTAAATATTTCATTTAAAATAATTTTACCATCTTTATATAATTTAAAAATATGACGTTTTGTTGTGTTTCGAGTCATTCTACATGCAGAAGGGTTTAAAGCATTATGTACGTAATTAGTAAAATGAAATTTTTCACCAAAGCTTAAAGAAAGATGTGCCATACAAGTTAATTTCGCAAATTCTTCTCTATTTTTTGCATCAGAATATTTAAATAAATCTAAAACACTCTTACCTCTACTAGATGATGCGTACCTGGCCATTTGAGTTTGCGTCGTATCAATGTCAAGTTCAACCGGATGATGTTTTTCCATGTGCTTGATCATACTGCCGTATCCACCAGAAAATTTATAGGTAACCCCACAATAGGTGCAAATTGCTCGTTGTGTATCATATTCTAGGCGTTCCAAATGAAAATGAATTTTGAAAATATCTGAGGACCGAGCCTTAACTTCTCTTCTCCGTGATTGTGCACCGACACTAGGGCCGCTCTCTTGGGTTGGCATATTTGACATTATATTCTCAGATGAGCTTGCCATTTTTCGTTTGAGAAATTAGGAAGAAAAATAAGAAAATTGAATAATTGTGATTTGCGAATGATAATAAATTAACAACTAATTGAATTGAGATTGAGAATAAGATTATAAGAGAATTGTATTGAATTGAGATTGAGAATAAGAGAATTATAGAAAATGAGAGAGTTGAGAATTTGGTGTGTTGAAATAATGAAAAATGAATCATATTTATAGAGTTTTAGAATTTGTTTGATACCAAAAATGCCCTTAAATATAACTATTTTATTACCGTTATTAGGGATATATTAGTAATTTATATTTTAATTTATAAATTTTTTTTAATTGCAATTTTTTTTTCATATTTGGGCAGGGAGCCGTTGGGGAGGGTTCCTGTTGGAACCCTACGGTTCCAACCGGAACCGTTTCGGTTCCGGTTGGAACCGTTGAACCGGTGGAACCGTACGGTTCCACCGGTTCCGACTGGTTCGAGTTGGGGTTGAACCCCAACCGAACCAGTCGGCCACGGTTCCGGTTCGGAACCGGAACCGTGGCCGGGTCTAGATCCACTAACTAAAGGTTTACCTCGAGAGCAAGTTGAGAAGTCATCGAGGGGAATGGGCTTGAAGCCTATAAATTAAGAATTGTCATTGTGGAAACCCAACCTAGCTGACTGGAGATCGCAAGATCTAGGTTCAAAAGGGACAACTGAAACTTTGTGCAATTCAAAACAAGCACTGAAGAGTTTTGTACTCTTTCCCATTCCGATAATGACGCTGAGTGCTTTCTTTCATTGGTTAGGATAAGCTAAGGCTTTTAATGATCACTATATTGGGAGATTAGTCCTAATGGGGGTAAAGACAGATTACCTCTTCATAGTAGATCACCTATTTCAAGTAAGAAGTGAGGCCGCTTCCATGTGAACTTTTAAAGGCGGGTTACCCTAAAGTACTTGATGAAACCGGGATCGTTGTTCAGGGCTGAAATGAACACAACCGTAGAACGGGAAAATGGTCGAAGTAAAGTTGTGTGTTGGCAATTGTCTTGGTTTACACCAACGGAAGAACAGTTCAAGACTATGGGTCATTGGTTTGCCAAGTAAATCTAATTGTCATTCACTATGAAAGGTTCAAGGCGAAAGCTACCTATTTCGATGCAGCTTTAGTTCATGGTAACTCTCTCAAGTGTCTCCATGAATATTTGAAGAATTGTGAGGGATTGTTGGAAATTCTTCTAAATGTTCATTAAGGGTATATTTGTCTTTTGGATGCATTGGGTGCATGTGAGGGGTACAACCCTTTGGAGGGTTGCACCCCACCCCAAGGGGTGCCCTATTGGCACCCTTCCATGCCTTATAAAAGAGGCATCATATCCAAATACAAGAGAAGAAAAAGAAATCTGAATTTGTGAGTCATTTGTTTTGTTTGGTTTTTGAGAGAGAGTTCCACCATTTTTCTAGTTCAAACACTTGTTAAGGAGTGCTAATTGAACAAGAAGCAACCAAGTTATCCTGGGAGAACATTGGCCAATTCGAATCCGTGAAGCACTTGTGACGGAGGCTAATAAGTTCTTAAGAACAGAGAGATCTCGACTTGGATTTGTCATTGCATTTTCCAGGTTTTCTATAGTTTTCATGTTTTAGGATTTTATGATAGTTTGATTGATATTTTCTGGTTTAATTTGTTTGAAGCATGTTGTTTTAATGTTTAATGACACTAATAGGCCAACATGTGTTCATTTCTTGCAACTGGTAAATTGTAATAGTAGTGACACCATCACAAGATCTTGTCTCTCTATTCGCACCAATCAACAAGCATAGCCGAGCTGCTCCCGAGCTCTCTCACTCAAAATAAAAAGTGAATCCGGAAAAAAAAAAAATTTCACCCCAGACTCAGTGGGCCTAAATGGGCCCCGAAGAGGCAGATTGGTATTATATTAAAAACAGAAGAAACAAGAATACCACCGAGTCACTGTCACTGACTCGTTATTTTTTATTAATTAATTTGATTTCCCCAAAATCATTTTGTTGACGGCATATTTCGTTCTCAGGGGCAATAAATGTTTTTTTACTCCCGAGACGATCATCTTCCAACTGTGAATTTATTTTGTTTATGGGAAACCAAAAGCAAATTTGGCAAAAGACAGATAAATGCACCAATCAACAAGGAGATTTAACGTGGTTCGGCGGATCAGATCCAGCCTATATCCACGGACACAGAACTGACGATGTTTTATTATCGAAATATGCTTCTCTGATCTGCTTTGTGTTTACAAGTCTGATGATGATGATATTGATGCTCATGCTGATCCCCCTTTCTTACACTTTCCCCTTTTATTTATAATAGTGAAGAAATCAGATTCATTTTCTCATAAGGATTGCTAGTTGAAAACTACCTTCACTTCCCATATCCTATTAGGATACTGACTCATCAACCTTTCCCCATGAAAGTAGGATAACTTATCTCCTTACCCCATAAGAATAGAATAATTTATCTTCTTACCCCATAAGAATAGGATAACTTATCTCTTTATCCCATAAGAATATGATAACTTATCATGTGGAGCATATCTCGCTATCTGGTCGGTCTTTATGAGGTCGGTCACAATGGTCATCTGAACTGAGAGTGCTGCTATCGATCTGACAATACCTGTCCACCCGAGCTTAAGTGGTCGGTCACTGATCACCAAGTGCTCAACCCCTCACTCATGTGGTCGGGTCGGTATTAATGATCTCGATCAACAAGGGAGTTATCATTTTACCCATGCCGTACTGCTTAAATATCATAGTGCTTAAAAACACCATCAACACATTTTGTTAAAATGTACGTCGGATTTTGCTGAATTAACCTATTAATTTTATTAAAGACTTAATAAATAAATTTTATTGGTTTTTAGTTTCTATAAGGGTAGGCATTTGAGATTCCGTTTGATTTTTATCAAATTTTAATTTAATTTCAAATCATTCAATTTTGAAATTTCGAACCATTCAGTTTTGTTTTTCAAAATTTGATTCGGTGCGATTCAGTTTGATATTAATTAATGAATGAGTCAGTTTAATTAATTAAATTTATGTTGTTTAAGAATTTGAATTTAATATAGAACTGAGATTTAGTTTAATTAATTAAATTATGTTGTTTAAGAATTGAATTTAATATAGAACTGAGATTTTCTTAACTTTCTATAATATTTTGACACATATTTTTAATAATAATTCATAATTAAAATTCAATTTCATTTAAATTATTATACAAAAGCTATTAATTATTCAGATCTCCTGTGTAAATGGAATGTTTCTGATTTGAATCCATTCATATGTCACATCACATTGTAGTTGTTTAAAATTCTCTATAATGTGTGATTGACTCGTTTAAATTAGGGTGGTAATTTGGGTCAGAATCCGTTTATTCGTTTGATTCGATTCGCTTTAAAGTGAATATGAGTTTGAAAAAATGGATTAAATAAGTCGATTCGATTCGATTCTTTATTAAACGAATCAAAAAAGAATTAAGCTCATGGATTCGTTTATTCGTTTATGATTCGTTTTATTATTTTCTTTTATTAGTTATTGTTATTTTTCGATTAATATTCGAGAAATTATGGCTAATTACCATAGAAAAAATAATATTTTCGATATTGGTGATGTATTTTTAATATATATATATTAATTACATATTTTATATGTATATATTTATGAAGAATTAATGTAAATCAACTATGGTAAATTATGATATTAAAAAATATCATGATTAAATGAATATTTATATTTGATTCGTTTAATAAACGAATCGAATACGAATCTATCACATCTCGATTCAATTCGTTTAGGATTCGATACAAATTCGATTCGTTCATTCATTTTACCAACCCTAATTTAAATTGGATTTTTTTTTTTAATAATTTACTCGTAATAATTCATTTGTAATAAAAACAAATCTCTTGTAGCATCCTATTCTTAATATCCAAAACGGGGCAATGTAATAAAAGAACAAAAAATTGAACAATTACAAAAATGCCAACTGTGCAAAAACCAGCCCATAGAAAAAAGACGTACAAATCCAAGCTGGAATTTGCTTATTTCCGAGAAAAAAATTATGCAAAACGTTTCTTCAGTTCCAAATACAAATGACAAAAGTTTGTCCATCTCTATCACATAAGCCCTTAATTAGAGGTGATAATTTAAATTATGGTATCGTGTTCATATCGTGTTAAATTTGAACCGATCTAAATTGAAATTATTTATTATCCGTATAAAACGTCTCAAACATTAATTCAGCTCATTTACTATTGTGTCATTATCTTATCAACCATTTAGCATATTTTAATATTTAAAAAAAATAAATTCATATTTTAACATGTTTTATATATTTTATAAGAAAGTGGTAGTACTTATCTAATTAAATTCCAATCTATTTTTTTAAAATATAATTAAAATGATTTCTAAAAATATAATAAATATAACATATTTTATTGAATTAAATTGGACAATATATATATATATATATATATATATATATATATTATATATATATATATATATATATATATATATATATATAATTGACTAGTTAATTGTGTCGTAATTGAGTGTGTCAAAAATTCTATATCTGAACCCGATATAATTATTAAACAAGTCGCTCAAATAAAGTACCCGATAAGAGAGTACATTGGGTGCACTTTCGAAATTAAATGAATTAGGGTGGATTGTAATAAATTGTACTATGACGTATCAGTTAATAGGCATGAGATGTAATGGGCATGAGGTGAGAAGAACATGTCAGTCTCGCAATTCCTCCAAAACTTTAATAGTTTTTTAAGTGTGAATTCGACTTTTGATATGATATTGGAAATACCAGGCGAGTAGCTATTAGGTTTTGTTATAACTACACTTGATTTTTAGTATATCTCGAGTGTTGTATTCGAGCTAAAATGCCCATGTAGGGATAACTTGCATCCATATTTTGACCAATAAGGATTTTGAATTGGACTTTTACATAAATTATAAAATTGTAGATCCATGAGTCATCTTTCCAATGCAACTTAAATCACTGAAATCGAATATCAGATGAGAACATTATGACCAAAATACAATGATTGTGCAAATCCCGCCATTGCTAATGCACAATTTAGAAATTAAGCCCAAAATCAATCAAGGCAGCTCATGCACGTCCAAGACTCATTCTATTCTTGCCTTAGACATAATAAAGCCTTCATATAAAGTCTCATGCATGGCCCAAACTCCATAGCCCAAAGAATCTTCTAAATCCACCAAAATGATCGAAATACACCAATCTGATCAAACCATGCAATTAACCACAACTTCAAGTTAAATTGGCCCAACAAACAGAGCTTATTCTGGATCACATCATTCTCCCTCTCTTGAAAAGGATCCGCCCTCGAAACCAAACCTCGATCATAGATAAAAATAACAAGATCAATGTGATGACAATCTTGGAACAAAATAAAATTACATGGAAAAGAATGGTTAAGGTGAGCAAAAGTCAATAAAGTCAAAGAATGACTTTTTATTCAATACTTTTCCCATCTCAATCTCTCCATTCCTACTCTCATTCTTAACTGCACTTGCAACCCCAAAGAGATTCCCAACTAAATTCACATTTGAAACCTCATTTAAAACAAATTCAATATGCTCATGTCCTTTCCTCAAACAATCAACACACTCATCCATAATCTGACCACACTCTACATATTCGCCACATGCACTGTTTGACCTCATAACTCAGTGCCTTATAACCAAATTCAGATTGCTCCACATGATATTCACCCTCAACAGAAACTTCAAGCACCTCATTGGCATTATGAACAACCAAATCAGCATCACTGATGTTATCGCTCACATCAATATCATCACTGTTATCTACACCATCAACCACTTCACTCTTATTCATTGAAACATCAACATTTTTCCATTACTCAAGGCAGTGCTCATATCATTCTTCACTTCACATTTTCTAATGTCTTTTTATCTGTCAATTCTGGAAGCTCTCCTATAAACATTATAAACTCAGCAATCACATTCCTTCTATTTGCCCACCATTCTTCACTCATTTGCATGTACAACTCTTCCTTATAGACCTCTTGTAGGGTTAAAGGAGCAAACTTGATATTTTTCCACCATACCTAAATTTATACATATTCTTATCCATATCATAAACTACTTTATTGGATTTTCTTACCCAAAAAATATGCGTATGACACAAAGGAACCACCTCACACACTACTTGGTCAACATACTTCCCAATTGCAAAACTTACCACAACCTGCTTATCAACCTCGAACTCTCCAAAATCACTCATCCACTTATAAGGTCTATCAATAGGTATTAATGGTAATCCAAATTTTTACACAAGGGTAGTGCTAACTAAATTTGTATGATTTCCTCTATTAATAATCATACTACACATTTTACTATTGATAAAGCATCTTATGCGCAAGATAAATGCTCTTTTGTCCATCAGATTATTATATAAATCAACCTCTTACTTGCAAGACACCAATAATGATTAAAGACTCAAAAAATCACTAAGAATACGAAAAAAACCCACAAAGAAACCGACTAAAAAACGCCAAAATCAAAACAAGAACACAAACTGAAAATGAAACTAGACTAAATCTGTAACTAATATTTGACAAAGATTTTGAAATCGATATGTGCAACTATCGAATTCGTCTCATCGAGTACTTATTTGGTGTGCGGTTGGAAAATTTTTCTGGATGATAAAACTGTTTTTTTGTGTTTGATTTTTTTTTTTTTTACTCTAATAACTCAAGAATATAAGGAAATTATACAAAGATACAAAATCAAGACAATGACTGAATTGAAACAAGGTAAGAACGAACACAAGACGTAAAAATCGATGGAAACAAGACAAGACAAAAACAAGAAGCAAAACTGAATGGAAACAAAAAATGAAACTTTTTTTTATGAACGAAACACAACGAAAATAAAAGGATAAAATATGACATTGGAACATTTTCTCTAATACCAATTGATGAGAACCTGTTTGGAACAAGCCAAGTAAACCTACACGAGATTGAGATCGTTCCCAAGAAAGCCAAGATAGTACAGAATCAAAACTCTAAACCTTTGAAGAGCAAGCAACCGAAACCTAAAGTGCTAAGGGGGCGCCACAAAGGGTTAGCAAGTCTTTGATAATCCAAATTCAATGAGAACAAGTTGACGGTTACTCAAATCTCAAGAAAATAATGATTTTTATTAAAAGATAGGTTGTTTTCATTACAATGAATAATGCCCATTTAAATAGGTGGCTAACCCTAATTCTAACCAAACATAATAAAACTATAATAAAATAAACTTAATAACACATAAAATCCTTTAAATTTCCGTGCATGATCTTTCTAATTTAATTAAAGTTCAGCCCAACACTTAAAAATCATATAACTTTAAAAAATATAAAACATAAAAGCTGTATGGATAACTTGCATTCGCATTTTGACCAAGAAGGATTTGAATTGGACTTTTATGTAAAAGTTGTAGATCCATGAGTTCTATTTCCAATGCAACTTGAATCACTGAAATCAGACATTGGATGAGAAAGTTACGACCAAAATACGAAGACTGCGCAAATTCCGCCACTACTAATGCACCATTCAGAAATTAAGCCTAAAATCAATTAAGGCAGCCCATGCACATCCAAGACCCATTCCATTCTTGACTTATACATAATAAAACCTTCATATAAATTCTCATGCATAACCCAAACTCCAGAACCCAATGAATCCACCAAATCCACCAAAATGTCTCAAATACACTAATCTGACCAAACCATGCAATCAATCACAACTTCAAGTTAACTTGACCCAACAAACAAAGCTCATTCTGGATTACATCAATCTTCAACATTTATGATGATACTATTAATGAATGATTTCATTACCTAGCAAAATAAAAAAGGGT
Source organism: Zanthoxylum bungeanum (assembly GCA_019454045.1). Lineage (NCBI taxonomy): Eukaryota > Viridiplantae > Streptophyta > Magnoliopsida > Sapindales > Rutaceae > Zanthoxylum > Zanthoxylum bungeanum. The sequence continues at coordinate 24,753 of SKCR01048923.1, forward strand.
AGTCTAGTAATTTAAATGTGGATTATGGTCCTATATGATACACACATTAAAAAAAAAAAAAACTATGTCCTTAATTGAATAATGATAAACACTAGGGAACCTATCTGTTATTTATCCATATTAAAGAATCCAGCTCATAACTGAAGAGAAAGAAATAGATTGAAGTCGTTTCATTTGTAAGCGGAAAGCGAGAATCTAGCAAGAGTCAATCGTCAGACAATCACAAGATCACAAACCAAAAACAAGAAAATGGAGAAACCAAATAGCACAAACCCAGAATCAACAATCAAAAAACCCACGAGGGTACTTCCTTACAATACCCAAAACCTCACTCAAGATTACACAATCGGGAAGAAGCTCGGGCAAGGACAATTTGGGACCACGTATCTATGTACCCAAAAGAGCACAGGCCATAACTACGCCTGCAAGACAATCCCAAAGCGGAAGCTTATATGCCAAGAGGACTACGACGACGTTTGGAGAGAAATCCAGATAATGCATCATCTGTCAGAGCAGGAGCACGTGGTGATGATCCATGGCACGTATGAGGACAGATCCTGTGTGCATATTGTGATGGAGCTCTGTGAGGGAGGTGAGTTGTTTGATAGAATTGTCAAGAAAGGGCATTACAGTGAGAGAGAAGCTGCTAAGTTGATGAAGACTATTGTTGGTTTTGTTGAGGGTTGCCATTCTCTTGGGGTTTTTCATAGAGATCTCAAGCCTGAGAATTTCTTGTTTCTTAGTGTTGATGAAGATGCTGCTCTTAAGGCTACTGATTTTGGCCTGTCTGTTTTCTACAAGCCCGGTTAGTTTCTTTCTTAGATTGCTCTTACTCTGCTTCTTTGTTAATGCATGTTTCTTGATATTTGGGGAGATGGGTGTTCTTTATTTGTGTTTCCAATCAAACTACTAGTTTTATATCACAATGTATGTGATCATCATTTTGTAGAAATTGTTCAATTTCCTCAGATCTTTATTATGTGAATGGTGTTCTTATATAAATTGCTATGGGGTGTGATTGGTTAACTTTTTCCTTGGGGTTTAGGAAGATTAAAGTATGATCTGGCTTTATGGTCACCACAGCTATTGAAGATTAAGCCAATGGATAAGGATGGGGGGATGACAATCAAAATGAAGAGTAGCCTCGAAACTAGATATCTTGGCACTTTTGCTTTTGTTCAGCGATTGCAGATCTTGACATGTTCTATTAGTATTTTTGTTATTTGAGTGGTAAGTTCCATCTCATTGTAGGTGAGACTTTTTCTGATGTTGTTGGGAGTCCTTACTATGTCGCACCAGAGGTTTTACGCAAGCATTATGGACCTGAAGCTGATGTTTGGAGTGCTGGTGTTATTTTGTACATCTTGTTAAGTGGGGTTCCACCTTTTTGGGCAGGTATTAATCTCTAAGATCATAATTGATGAATAATCAAATGCTAGACAATGTTTATTTGACGAATTTACTATCTATATTTCAACATCACATCACTAATGTCCTTTTGCAACCCTTATGACCCCAGAAACTGAAATCGGGATCTTCCGACAGATTTTAGAAGGAAAAATAGATTTTGTCTCTGAACCATGGCCTAGTATTTCAGAAAGTGCCAAGGATCTGATAAGAAAAATGCTTGATCAAAATCCAAAGAGAAGGCTAACTGCACATGAAGTCCTCTGTAAGTCTCTTTCACTTGTTAAAACAAGGAAGTATGGTAGGTTCATAGAAGATGTTGCTGAACCAAAATTTTACCATTGTATTTGCTAATAGATAATATCACACTTTACGTCAGGCCACCCATGGATTGTAGATGACAAAGTTGCCCCAGACAAACCTCTTGATTCAGCAGTCTTGTCACGCTTGAAGCATTTCTCTGCAATGAACAAGCTAAAGAAAATGGCTTTGCGTGTAAGGCTTTACTACCCATATGGTTGTTTCCTTTTTTCGGTATCTGATTGTTTTCACTCTATTGTTAACATTGATGTTACTCGCAAACAGGTAGATGCCGTTTATATCTTTCTATCGTTAACTAAGTTTGAACTTTTTGGTTGCTTTTATATTAAATAGGTTGACTATCAAGTGAGTAGTTTCAACTACATTTAAAACAATAAGACTCTCAAATTGAGGCCTGATAATCTCAAGTCTTGGTTCCTGTTAGATGAAACCATATCTTTACAATTGCAATAGCGTAATGTTGAAGGCAATGCTACATCTGATGCTGCCTAAAGCAATGCTTAGACTTGAACTGGTGACTAGTCCCTAGTATTAATTTCTCCATGTCCAAAGCTAACATGAAAAATCCTTCCTACTGTACACTTAATTGGTTTAAATCACAGTTCAGACGAAATCATTTGGTTTGCTGACTCCATGCATAACTGTGCATAATCATTTCTTTTTCCTGGTCAGGAAGGGTTATGAGTTTGTTTACGATCTTGAAAAAGCAATTGTATGAAAGATGACCTGTGTGTTCACATTAGTAAGTTGTATATACTTTGTCAAGGCCCAATATACCCAAAGACTTGGAACTATGTATATAGGCCTGTATACTATATGGATAGGTTATCACTATAACACGTTCACCACATTCAGTATCACCAGTTTGATAATGTGAAGTGTCTGCACTTCCATACTTAAAACATATTGATAGAATGAGATAACAATCATGAAATTTGCTGTTATATTCCTGAACACTGAAACAGGTTTACACTAAAATGAAACAGGTTTGCATATATATAGATGACGGTAACTCATTTATAATAATACACTTAACTGACTTGTAGGTCATTGCTGAGAGGCTTAATGAAGAAGAAATTGGAGGTCTGAAAGAGTTGTTCAAAATGATAGACACAGACAACAGTGGAACAATAACATTTGATGAATTAAAAGATGGCTTGAAGCGAGTGGGCTCTCAGCTTATGGAATCTGAGATCAAGGATCTCATGGATGCAGTAAGAAAAATTCAGTGAGTTAACTAATACAATTTATTTTAATTTGAGCTTTGTGATGTGAAAAATATATATTTGTGGGCGTTTGGCAGGCAGATATTGACAACAGTGGTACGATTGACTATGGTGAATTTCTTGCTGCTACTTTGCACCTTAATAAGTTGGAGAGAGAGGAGAATTTAGTTTCTGCCTTCTCATTCTTTGACAAGGACAGTAGTGGTTACATAACCATTGATGAGCTTCAACAAGCCTGCAAAGAATTTGGTTTAAGTGAGCTCCACCTTGATGACATGATCAAAGAAATTGATCAAGATAATGTAAGCTTATTCTTCTTAGCCTGACCTTTACAAGACTTCCAGTGGCTGTTCATATTTTTCAAATTATGTAGTATCGTTTAATTTTCCCTGGAACAAGTATTTTCTTAAAAAGGTTCTTCCCAGGTACAAGTATTTTCTTTAAAGGTTCCTGTTCACGAGTGTTCCAAAAGTAATCTTATGTCATTGAGAAAATGACACAAGTTTTCATAGAAGCTTCTCTCATTCTCTTCACATCAGGTGTTACCATTGCTATACGTCATTGTGCAAATGTCAAATAGAGAGATGCAAATGTTTTAAAATTTTCCTTTATAGGAAATGTTTGTTGCTGTAAGAATTGAAAGCATGGATCCTGCACCTCCCCTCCTTGTAAATACCATGCTAGCAGCAATATGGTGCCACAAGTGGCATCATCCTACTGTGAAACTGGATAAGGTCTTTTTTTATATGTTTTTTTCTTCTGAAGTTGCTATTTCTTCAACATGATGCAGGATGGACAAATAGATTACGGGGAATTTGCAGCTATGATGAGGAAAGGCAACGGGGGAATTGGGAGGAGAACCATGAGAAACACGATTAACTGGGGAGATGCTTTAGGAATAATGAAGAATGGATCTAACTAGTTGCAACTTGATTGACCTTCACCTAAAGTAACAAGTTAGCCATACATTTCAGAGCAGACAAGAATGGAAAAAGACAGAGAAACAACTTGCTAATCCTGGCTTTACTGGTGGCCTAATCAAATTTTGAATTGCTTACTGTTTGGTTTTTTCCCTTTATAGAAAAGCAAATGGCATATAAACGTTATGGCGAATTTCCATCAACCTTTACCTCGGCAATCACAGTCTCTATTTTTCATCCCAATGCAATGCACATATGATGGTGAACTTCATTCTCTGTTCAAGTTAGTACCAATGAACCTAAAACAGAAAGCCAGTGATGGTGATTTGTAGAATAATATCTAGCTGTTTTAGCCTGATGGTAATATAGGTGAGGTTTGAATGCCTACATCTCTTGATGGCATGAGTTCGAGTCGCACCATCCATGTGAGAAACTACCCTGGAGAAAAAAACAATCTTGATTGTTTTGAAAATAACTTTCACAAAACAAGTTTGATCTGTTAGGGAAAATAGCATAGCATTCAAGTGTTTACAAGCACTTTCAATGCCATAAAAGACATTCTCAAACCAACTTTAGATTTTTTTGTCATTTCTCCCTTTGGTCTTAGTTTCATACTTGCCCATTTATTTTATATAGTATGTCATAAAAATTCGATTTGACACATATTATGTTAGATTACTGAAAATTAACACAACTCTCATCTTTTGTCCGGACTTAGGACTAGCAATACATGAATCACAAAACTGCCATAGCAGACCTACCTGTAGATGGAAATTATTCAATAGACACTACTAACTCCATTAAATCAAAGAAACAATCACCAAGAAAGTGTATGGAAATAAATTGAAACATGGGTGCGTCCCTGTATCTAAAGAGCAACCAGCAGTAAGTTTACAGAACAATTTTCTCTTTTATATTGATGGGATGGTTTTATAAAGTGGACACCTACGTATATGGAAAGCAAAGTCTAAAAAGCTTTCATATCAGTCAATCTTACAGGACATTCAATTGGACCTCACTTATAAAACCATGAACGAAATAAGTGTAGCATACTATAAGAGGCACTTGCATGATGAAAAAGACATCTTATTTAAAGGCTACAAAAAAATTATAGAACATTCACAATTTACTAGAGATGGCAAGGTACTTGGTATGACGCCCCTGGGCTACAATTTTCCCAGTAGCTTTCTTTCTGAACTCAACACTGACAACAGCAACAGCCTTTCCAACACGTAATACCTTGGACTCGATCTCAATCTCCTCCTGAATGAAAAGCAACAAGGAGGTGAACACTAGCTAGCATATAGAAGTGAATCAAGTACTTCAAAAAATTATAAATTATTATAACTCACTAAATTCTAAGCAATTGCCCTACTGTCGATTCTGATGGAGGCTTTTAAGAAAGTCATGAGAGATAACATGCACACAAGCTAAACAAAATAACACTAATACTCCAAACCATGGCCTTGTGACCAAGGACAGGTTAAAATGAGGATGATTATATATGTGTGTGTGTGTGGCGGGCACGCACACATACGTGTAGTTTGTTTTGTTCCTTTTTCCCCTTTTGTTCTTGGATAGGAGATTCCCCAAGTCCATGAATAAACTTGACAACAGTCACAACACTAAGAAAAGCGAGGAAATCAGTGTTGTCAAAAGCACAAGGCGCACTGAGGCGCAAAGAATCCTAGGGCCTAGACGCGCACCTAACGAAGGTGAAGCGCAAATTGCAAAAAATATACATACAAGTATCCAGTCAACTAAACAAAGAGAAATCATTGAAAACATATAAAAAACAATTATAACAATATTAAAACTGATAGCACAAATTAATATGTTTGTCAAAATTTAAACTCTACCCCAAAAACCCATCTTAATTTATAAAAGAATGTTTTACAAACAATTATAATAATATAAATAGAGATAATACAAATTAATATTTTCGTTGAAATTTAAAGCCCGCCCCAAAGCCTATCTTAATTTATTAAAGGAATATTATACAACTTGATTTCGGGTTGGGTCGGTCAATTCGGGTAGGATTTTTCACACCCATTTTTGTGAGGCACGCCTGATGAAGGTCGCCTCGCCTAAACTTTCATGAGACGCAGTGGTCTGAGCTTGATATTGAGGCGAGCCTTTGACAACTATGGAGCAAATACATGTTTTTTCCAATAGAAGATTTTCACAAAGACCTGCCCTTTGTACCTGAAAATTAGCCTCACTATTTGTAGATTGAGGAGCCAACAAAGCACAAATTCTAATCTCATGTCACATCGGAATCACTTTCAATGAATGCTTACATTTGGACAAAATACCAACATGTTTCCTAAGCCATAAACCAGATAAACACAGTAATGCTATCACTTTCACCAAAAGACTACGAGGCTCCCCTCGGGCTACTATCATCTTCTTAAGTACCAGGAGCTTGGCATATCAAGGGGTCCAACAATGTTGTTAAAGGCGCAAAGCGCAAAGGGTCTTAGGGCCTAGCGCACGCCTGATGAAGGTGAGACACAAATTGCAAATATAGTCAACTAAAATTAAGAGAAATCATTGAAAATATATTAAAAACAATTACAATTAAACAAAAAGTGATAATACAAATTAATATGTGTCGAAATTTAAAGTCCACCTTAAAACCTATCTTAATTTATTCAAAAAATGTTATACAACTTGATTTCGGATTGGATGAGACAATTCGGGTAAGGGTTTTCTCACATATTTTTATGAGGTGAGCCTAGGTGCCTAGGCTCGTGCCTGATAAAGGTCGTCTGGCATGACCCTTCATGAGACACAATGATTTGAGCTTGAGCCTGAGGCGCGCCTGAGACATCTATGGGGATTCCCCATACCTAAATGACTAGAAAGTAAACTGAATGAAACTGTATCATAGCTTCAAACCCTCTACATGCTTATCTCTCCCCCGGTTTCTCAAAGAAAACAATCTGCATTGGAGCTTAAAAGAGCAGGCAATTGCCAGGGTATTATCATAGACTTTCAGTATGCAGGCTTTTCGGCACGATATCACTAGGCAAGGCCATCCCCTACAGTCATGGGTCAAAGCAGAAGACCATATGAACTCATCCAATTTGACTGAAGAAGGAGATTATTACTGCCAAATAGCTACAAGCACAATTCAGAAAACAGTGAAAATTTCATTCTAGATGAACATTCAAACTTCTAAAATAGGCAATCACGCACAAGATGCGAGAAAAACCGAACACATATTCTGTAGCTATAAGAATTTACGGCCCCACCGAAAAATTGAAAGAGAACTCCTTTGGTCAAGTGATACAAAAAGCACTATGAAGAACAAACTTTAGGAGTCTCTCCTTAATAATAATTCACAGAGTTCCACCAACATCCAGCTATGGTGTCAAAGGCGGTAGGCGCCGGGGCGGGGCAAGTCGTTTTGATAGTTCAACCCTATCAAGCGCCGCCTTTGACCAATCAAAGCGCGAATTGACTAGTTAAACATACAAAATTTTATTTATTATATAAAGAGTCAAACTTAAAATACCTAAGTGCTCCTTATAGCCGCCTAAGCGGCTGTTTGAACCACCTGCTTAGGTGGTGCCTTTAACAGCATAGACATCCGGTGCAAGAGCAGCAGACAGTTTTCATTAATCAATCTTTTCAATTATCCTTCCAAATCCAATTCCTGATCTCTGAGAGGCTATAGAAAGTAACTTTCTATATAAGAACCCAATTCAAAGACGAAAAAATCTTTCTAATCTCTAAATAAGACCATTCCAAACAAATTTTCTGAGATTCAAACATCCCCAGATACTCAAATTTCAATTTCTCAACTTTTACAATAACAGAAATGTGAATACTTTACCCCAGCAAAAGCAGCATCCAAGTATGAAACGTTAATCTCCACAGAAACTCCAGTCAACGGAGCACCAACAGTGAAGATTGCGGCTGATCCAACCAAGTCCACCAGCGTGGCAGTGGCCCCACCGTGCAAGAAATTACCAGCGTTCTTAAAAACAATAAACCATCAAAACCATAATTATAAGCTAAATAACGAAGTGGGTGTCAGAGACTCAAGAGTATTGTGTTTGTGAGGGTTACCAGTAAACGGGGAGGGGCATTCATGGAGCAAATTACGCGGCCGGGTTCGATTAGATCAACGCGAAGGCCTTGCATGATAAAGCGTTCAAAGAATCTCGAAGGCATTTCTTCAATCGTCGATTTGTTCTTGTCTTCATCTCCTCCCTCTGATCCTCCTTTCTCCAAAAATCTCTTCACCGACTCCAAATCCATTTTTTTCTCCCTCTTTCTCCTCGGTCAAGTACAATACTATACACACATGAACCACGTGTTCAACGAACGTAACAACTTTTATTTGTTTATTTAAGACAAAGGATAGATAACATTCCGGTACATTTTAATATGCCAATAATGACATTTGGGGTTCATAACTTCGCGAGATATAAAATAATATATATATAATATATATAATATATATATATATATATATATATGGAACATGTTGTTGGAAATTCTTTAAATATTCATTAAGGATATATATGTCTTTTGGATACAATAGATGTATGAGAGGGGTACAACCCTTTGGAGGGTTGCACCCCACCCTAAGGAGTGCCCCATTGACACCATTTTATGCCTTTATAAAAGAGGCTCTATGTCCAATTAAGACATACAGAAGACAATCTGAATTTAAGAGTCCAGTTTTCCATTTATTTTGAGAGAGAGTTCCACCATATTCTAAGTTCAAATACTTGTTAAGGAGTGCTCCTTGAACAAGAAGCAACCAAGTTATCCTGGGAGAATATTGGCCAATTCGAATCCGTGAAGCATAAGAGACGGAGGCTAATAAGTTCTTAAGGACATAGTATTATCTCGACTTGGATTCATCAGGTTTCTCTGGTTTCTATGTTTTAGGGTTTTGCATGTAGTTTTCTGGTTTTGTCATTGATTTGGTTGAAGCATGTTGATTTGTTGTTTAATGACACTATTTGAACCACAATCTTAAGAACTTATTAAATCTAGTGTTGTTAGATAGTAATTCGCATTCTAGGTTAGAAAATTTTCTGGAAAAATACGGATTGTGCATGAAAAATCCGTAGGCCGTTCGAACGCCAGACGAAAGTAAAGGCTTAAATCTGAAATTTCGTAAGAACGTTCGCACGCGTCGTTAAACGCCACTCGAATGCAAGCCTTCTGCCTAAGAACGTTCGAATGCGTCTTCAAACGCAACTCGAACGCAGACCTTCTGACTTAGTTCGTTCAAACACGTCCTAAACTCAACTCGAACGCAAACTCTCTGGAATCATTCCGTTCGAACGCGTTCTCAAACGCTACACGAACGTGAACTATCTGGAAACACTTCGTTCGAACACGTTATCAAACGCAACACGAACATACACATACTGGACAGTCTCGTTCGAACGTAGATACGAACGTGACACTAACGAAATAGTCATGGAATTGTTATAAACTGCAAAGACTTATATTAATATTAACTTAGTAAATCATATACTGAAACACATTAATCTTGGTAGTATAGATTCAAGTTATTATTAGGTTGTTCAATTATCACAAGCATACACATAGTGATAAAGTTGAAATTGATTGAGTGTTGCATACTTGGGTGAGAATTTAAAGTGTAATGATACACAAGTAATTCCATCCAATCTTGATTGACACATACATATATATATCTACACATATTGTATATTGTTTGTGCTATTGAATAAGTGTAATCCTGGGTTTGAATTGCTAAGAGATCCTATTGAAAAAATATTTAAAGAATATTCTGTCAAAAAAGCGATAAGAGCCTAAGTGGTCAGGGATTTAAGTGGTTACTCCGTACCCCCCTCGTCCTATGGGAATATTTGTTTATTCATTTTTCTAAAGAATCTTTAGTTGAAATTCAAGGACTTGTGTTTATTGGAACCACCGTTCAATAGAACAACAAGTAGTTACCTAGTATATCACTTTGAACAAGATCATTCGTTAATCGTTGTGTAATTAATCTTTTGTAGACTAATTGACCTCTATTGGTTTTTCCAGTTACAAATGGCTAGCGGAAACATCACAGTACCGGTCTCTCATGGAGAAAAGCCGGAGAAATTTGGTGGGGCAAATTTCAAACAGTGGCAGAGCAAAATGCTGTTCTACCTGACAACTCTCCAGTTGGCTAAATTTCTCAAAGATCCTCCGGTCCTGTGGAGGGTGAATCAGAAATAGCCAAAGAAGAGCGAGAACATACGTGGATGTCTGGAGACTTCCTATGCAAGAACTACCTTTTGGGTGGTCTTGACAATACCATGTACAATGTGTACCAAGGCATGACTTCTGTGAAGATTCTCTGGGAATATCTCGAGAAGAAGTACAAAACCGAGGATGTCGGACAAAAGAAATTTGTCGTGGGTAGGTTCCTGGATTACAAGATGGTAGATTCAAGGACGATGATGTCTCAGTTGGGTGAACTGCAGTTGATCATTCATGAAATACTGGATGAGGGTATGAAACTATGTGAGACGTTTCAAGTTGCCACAATAATTGAAAAGTTGCCTCCATCATGGAAGGACTTCAGGAGCTATCTGAAACACAAAAAGAAGTAGATGAGCCTTGAAGACCTTAGTGTTCGATTGAGAATCGAGGAGGACAACACGAAGTCCGAGAAGGCCATATACAAGACTATGAAGTCTAAGGCCAACATCGTTGAGGGTGTAAAGGGTAGCAAGAAGAGAAAGAACAGTGGAGCTGATTCTTCCCAAGCGAACAAGAAGTTCAAGGGGAAATGCTACAACTGTGGAAATAACGGTCATATGTCAAGGGACTGCAAAACAAGAAGTCTTAGGACAAGGGCAAGAAAAAGAAAAATGAGGCCCATGTCACTGAAGGTGAGCAACTGACTGATGAGATCTCAGAGATGGAACTATCAGCAGTGGTAACCGAAGCCAACATAGTTGGGAATCCGAGAGAATGATGGGTAGACACTGGGGCTACTCGTCATATATCTGTGCAGATAGCAAGATGTTTTCCTTGTATCAGAAGGTCGATGGCGGCGATCATCTGATAATGGGAAACTCGTCTACCTCTCAGGTGGTTGGACAAGACACAGTGGTTCTGAAGATGACATCCGGAAAGGAGCTAACATTGAAGAATGTACTGCATGTTCTAGATATTCGGAAGAACTTAGTCTCGGGCTCTCTCCTTAGTAAGGCTGGTTTTAAGCTTGTGTTTGTTTCTGATAAGTTTGTAATGACTAAGAATGATATGTATGTAGGAAAAAGATACCTAACTGAGGGCCTTTTCGAGCTAAATGTAATGACTGTCAATCGTGCTATTAATAAAGCTAGTACTTCTGCTTATATTATTGAGTCACAAAATGTATGGCATGGGAGGTTAGGACATGTTAATTATTATACCATGCGTAAATTAATTAACATGGACCTTATACCTAAATTTGCAATTGATAGCCAACATAAGTGTGAGGCATGCGTTGAAGCAAAAATGCATAGAACATCATTTCATTCTATAGAACGCAGTTTAGAACTTGTACACACTGACGTGTGTGACATGAATATTGTGCAAACAAGAGGCGGTAAAAAGTACTTTGTCACTTTTATCGATGACATCACAAGATTCTGTTATGTGTACTTGCTGAGGAGCAAAACTGAAGCTATTGAAAGCTTCGTACACTATAAGAACGAATTTGAAAATCAACTTGGCAAGAAAATCAAAAGAATCAGGAGTGATAGATGTGGTGAATACATTTAACCATTTGGTGAATATTATTATGTGCACGGAATTATTCACGAAACCACTGCTCCTTATTCTCCTCAACAAAATGGGATTGCTGAGCGTAAAAACCGAACGTTGAAGGAAATGCTGAACACCATGTTGACAAGTTCTAGTTTACCCCAGAACTTGTGGGGGAAGCCTTGCTTTCCGCGAACTACGTTCTAAACAAGCTTTCTCACAGAAGATTGGACAAGACACCATATGAGTTGTGGAAAGATTTCGTACCTTCCTACAAATACCTATAAGTGTGGGGGTGTCTTGCTAAAGTAATGGTTCCTAAACTTAAGAAGGTTAGAATAGGACCCAAAACTGTTGATTGTATATTCATTGGATATGCTCGCAACAGTGGTGCATATCGATTCTTGGTATACAAGTCTGAGATTCCTGACATCAATCCGAATATGATAATTGAGTCAAGGAATGCGACATTTTTTGAAGAGACATTTCCTTGTAAGGAAAGACAAAGAACAAAGTCTTTCAAAAGAACGGTTGATACTGTCAAAGAGAGAGATCAGGTTGACCAAGAATCAAATCAACGTGTGAGTGTTGAGACAATCGAGCCTCGACGTAGCAAAAGAGCTAGAACGTCTAAGTCGTTTGGTCTCGATTTTGTGACATACTTGTTAGAAAATGAGCCTCAAAGCTATAAATAAGCTATGTCTTCTCCGGAGGCACCTCTGTGGAAAGAGGCTATTAACAGTGAGATTGATTCAATCCTACAAAACCATACTTGGGAGTTGGTTGATCTTCCTCCAGGTTGTAAGCCGTTGGGCTACAAATGGATATTCAAATGGAAGATGAAAACGGATGGATCAATAGATAAGTACAAGGTAAGACTTGTCATAAAAGGTTATAGACAAAAGGAAGACCTTGATTACTTTGGCACCTATTCACCAGTGACTCGTATCACTTCGATAAGAATGCTCATAGCCATATCAGCTATATTTGGTCTTGAAATACATCAAATGGATGTAAAGATGGCATTCTTGAATGGTGAATTGGATGAAGAGATTTACATGGAACAACCAAAAGGGTTTAGTGTTCCTGGACAAGAACAGAAGGTGTGCAAACTTGTAAAATCCTTGTACGGATGAAAACAAGCACCTAAACAATGGCATGAGAAATTTGACAAAAAGATGTTGTCAAGTGGGTTCAAAACCAATGAGTGTGATAAGTGTGTGTACACCAAATCAACTCAAAGAGGATATGTCATTGTGTGTCTCTATGTAGACGATATGCTGATAATTGGTAGTAATCATGAAATGATTCAGTCTACCAAAAACATGTTATCCAACAGATTTGATATGAAAGATTTGGGAGTAGCTGATGTGATCCTAGGAATTAAGATATCTAGGACATCAGACAGATATATATTATCTCAGACTCATTATATTGAGAAGATACTTGATAAATATATTAAAGGGGATCTAAATGTGGCTAGAACCTCTGTGGACCTAACTCTTCATTTATCAAAGAATACTGGTTCAAACGTATCGTAATTAGAGTATTTGAGAATCATCGGAAGTCTGATGTATCTCACGAATTGCACATGACCTGATATCGCTCAAGCTGTGAACCAGCTTAGCAGATATACGAGCAATCCATGACATAACCACTGTAAAGCCATAATAAAAGTTTTGAGGTATCTGAGAGAAACTTCAAAATATGGGCTACATTACGAGAGATATCCTGCTGTACTAGAGGGATACATCGATGCTAACTGGATATCTGATACGGTGGATTCCAAATCTATGAGTGGATTTATTTTCACACTTGGTAATGCAGCCGTGTCATGGAAATCCTCGAGGAAAACATGTATTGACCGGTCTACTATGGAATCAGAGTTCATAGCGTTAGAAAAAAATAGCGGAAGAAGCAGAATAGCTTATAAACTTCCTGGAGGATATTCCTAGTTGGCCCAAACCGGTGCCAGTGATTAGCATACATTGTGATAGCCAATCGGCTATTGGGAGAGCCCAAAATATAATGTATAATGGTAAGTCTCGACACATACGTCGGAGACATAATACCATTCGTCAACTGCTCTCAAGTGGCATAATAACGATCGATTATGTTAAGTCGAAGGAAAACCTAGCGGATCCACTAACTAAAGGTGTACCTCGAGAGCAAGTTGAGAAGTCATCGAGGGGAATGGGCTTGAAGCCTATAAATTAAGAATTGTCACTGTGGAAACCCAACCTATCTGACTGGAGATCCCAAGATCTAGGTTCAAAAGGGACAAATGAAACTTTGTGCAATTCAAAACAAACACTGAAGAGTTTTGTACTCTTTCCCATTCCGATAATGACGCTGAGTGCTGTCTGTCATTGGTTAGGATAAGCTAAGGCTTTTAATGCTCACTATATTAGGAGATGAGTCCTAATGAGGGTAAAGACAGATTACCTCTTGATAGTAGATCACTTATTTCAAGTAAGAAGTGAGGCCGCTTCCATGGGAACTTTTAAAGGTGAGTTACCCTAAAGTACTTGATGAATCCATGACCTTTGTTCAATGCCAAAATGAACACAACTGTAGAATGGGAAAATGGTCGAATTAAAGCTGTGTGTTGGCAATTGTCTTGGTTTACACTAATGGCAGAACATTTCAAGACTATGGGTCACTGGTTTGCCAAGTAAATCCGATTTTCATTCACTAGGAAAGGTTCAAGGTGAAAGCTACCTATTTCGATGCAGCTTTAGTTCATGGTAGCTCTCTCAAGTGTCTACATGAATATTTGAAGAATTGTGGGGGATTTTTGGAAATTCTTTAAATATTCATTAAGGATATATATGTCTTTTGGATGCAATGGGTGCATGAGAGGGGTACAACCCTTTGGAGGGTTGCACCCCACCCCAAGGGGTGCCCCATTGGCACCATTCCATGCCTTTATAAAGGAGGCTCTATGTCAAATTAAGACATACAAAAGACAATCCGAATTTAAGAGTCAAGTTTTCCATTTGTTTTGAGAGAGAGTTCCACCATATTCCAAGTTCAAATACTTGTTAAGGAGTGCTCCTTGAACAAGAAGCAACCAAGTTATCCTGGGAGAACATTGGCCAATTTGAATTCGTGAATCACCAGAGATGGAGGCTAATAAGTTCTTAAGGACAGAGTATTATCTCGACTTGGATTCATCAGGTTTTTCTGGTTTCTATGTTTTAGGGTTTTGTATGTAGTTTTCTGGTTTTGTCCTTTGATTTGGTTGAAGCATGTTGATTTGTTGTTTAATGACACTATTTGGACCACAAATTTAGGGCCTCAGTGTGCTAGCGTGATTGGTCGATGGGAAGACTTTAGGAGGCTTAGTGTCCCGAGCTAACTTTTTGGGTAGTGAAAAGTTGGCTAGTGCGATACTTTTAGAGGCTCGCGTCTCACAGTTTAGCTTTCTTGATACCTATGGGCATAAAATTTGGTAACTGGATTGTCTACGTACAACAGTATAACGGCATGTTACGAAAACAAATAAGTACCCACAATATAAAATAAACTTCAAAAAAGAGTAAAAACACACCTCTATGATAATTCGAGGCAATGAGAATTTACACGAGATAACCGAGTATGAAAACCGAGTATTTTATTAATATTGTGTCTGTTACATTGATATCATTATGTAAGCATCATATCTAAGGGCGGGAGGGTTCATGGCTAAGTCCCCTAGATCACCGATGCCCAAGGTCACATTTTAGCTCAAATGATCATCCTCCAAAAGAGGTTTTAAAGACATTATATAAGTAGTATAATGAATCACCCCTAATGCTTAAATTGTCACACCTCTCTAAACTTAAGAAATTAGAGATTGATTATGTAGTCAAAAATATTTCAGTACATATGGCCATAGGCTTGACTAATGACCCTGGAAAAACTTGATCCAGTGATTTGAAATATAAGATTCATTACATTATGACAAAAAGAGGCAAACAACAAATATGGCTTGTGACAATAACTCGGATGCTTGCGAAAAGTGTGTTAGGCTTCCTGCGAATGTGAATAGTAGCAAATGCAGTCCGTTATATTCTACCCTACTTGATTTATCGACGTCATCAACAATGGTCTAACTTGGGAGTCCACTCGAGCAGTTTCAATTCTTCATTTCCGATTCATCTAGGGTATTTGATCTTCAATATTTTTCTTAAACTACTCCATGTTTTCACTTCTCTTATGGTTGAACTTATTCATCTTCAGTTGTGTGTTGACTTGTCTTCTATATGGCTGATGTCACCATATGTCTGCATTGTTAAAACCTTGGCAGTAAAACTCAGTTGGGACAAAACATGGATGAAGGAAAAAAGTACAACCCATGATGACCAAGATAATTGATTTGGTTTGATAATATCTCTACACATGTTTGGGTTTATAATTCTCTAACAAATGCTAAATTGTCATCCCTTCTTACTGGCTTCGATGCTGTCAAGACTTCACCCAAAAAAATTATTGACGAAGTCACATTTCTCTTGAAAGTTGCCGATGAAGTCATATATAAATCTTTGATGTCGGTCTCCATGGAATACTCTACGGTCTTTGCAACTTTTTCTTATTTGGCTTCTCTGTAATTTTGATTTCTTTGACTTTCCCTATACTTTTGGGTAAGTCAATATGCATCGTCGTGCATTTCGAGGTTCTTCACACTTCCTTGACACTCTTGAATTCTTTCTTTCTGTAAACAAAGCACAAGAAGATAACATTAAAATAACATTCACGCTCAAAATGAATGAGATTACATGTTCGAGTCAGTAATGACCGCGATTTTATAAATTTAGCACGCAAGTGCACGTATTGCTTAAGTAATATAGTGACTATTAGTCAGATGTCTAACCCACATAATATTTCTCTTATTAATATTATAACTAACCTACTTTATTAAGGCTAAATAATTGATGAGAGAATGATTGATTAATCTAAAATTAGTTGAAACATTAAATAAAGTACAAACAATAATTTGGAGATAAACTTTATGCACGAGAAGAACATAGGGTTGCAACTTCACCTAAGCATGCATGCAATGTGTCCAAACATTTTCCACTTAGTTTGGTTGTCGTTACTAATTATTAACTTAGAATATTAAATTATTCACAAGTCTCTTTTGATGGTCATATAAATATATTCAGAATAAATCAATTCAAAATCGAGTACCGAAGCCTGACTTTCGTTTGGCGCATCGCGATGCACCACCATGGGCGTCGCGACACACCATATAATGTTGATCTTTGGAAATATTTTCATAATGTGTGTGTCTCGACGCACTATCTAGCGCCGTGATGCGCTGGTACTCTGAAATTTACCCCAAATGGACTCCAAGATTACTGATTCACCCCCCATTAAGTTCATTTCGTCTTGCTACAATTTTAACCTATTAAACATACCCAAAAAGAATCAAAGCGCTCATAAAACTCGAGACAACACACAAAATATTAAGATAGAGGAGCAGTAAATATCTATATATTAACCGCTCATCACACCCTCAAACTTAATATTTTGCTAGTCCTCGAGCAAAATAAAAAAAAAGTCCCTGACAACTGTGCCAAAAATTTGATCGTGATTTTATAAATCAGCACGCAAGCGCACGTATAACTCAAGTAATATAGTGACTATCAATCAGATGTCGAACCCACATGAATTTAATATTTCTCTTATTAATATTAAAACTAACCTATTTAACTAGAACTAAATAATAATGAGAGAATGATTGATTAATCTAAAATTAGTTGAAGATTAAAAATAGAACAAATAATAATTTGGATATAAATTTTATGTGCGAGAAGAACTTATTGTTGTAACTTCACCTAAGCATGCACGCAATACGTCCAGACATCTTCCATTCAGTTAGGTTGTCGTTAATAATTATTAACCTAGAACACTAAATTATTCACAAGCCTCATTCGATGGTCATGTAAATATATTTATAATAAATCAATTAACAATTTGTCTATGTTAATTAAATTAAACCAAATTTATTAAGACCAGGTTCTAATATTGGTTACGCATGTCTGACAAGTATATTTCTATCATACAATGAAATATATTCAAGCGAAGAAGATCATGCGCTATTATTCCCGTGGCTAACCCAAATTCCCACCGTCGAGTTCCTAAAAATTTACCAAGACGATTCTATTGTTGGCCAGACAAATAAAATACGCATCAAAGTATAGAGAATAATAAATAATAGATAACAAACCCAATAGAATAAAAATATGTAAATTAATTAAATAACATATTGAAGATTCATTACAACCCTAAAGTAATGATTTAGCTACTCATGATATTCAATAAAAATAAGCTAATCATAGATACAAAACAATGACTCATAAAAGATAAAATAGAGAGAAAATAGAAGAAATAACTCTCGTTTATAGTCCTCACTTTTAAATTCTAGCACTAGTTGAAGCGCTTGTCTTTGCCTTATTCTAGGCGTTCTTCTATACTCTAGGACTCTAAATTTGTGTTATGAGGCTTCTCTTTTAGGTTTTGAGACGAACTATGCTTATATATGAGGTCTTGTGGGTCTTTTCGGATCAAAAATCAAGATCCGAAGCTTGACCTTCATTTGGAGCATTGTGGCGTGCCACCATGGGCGTCACGATGCGCCATGTAATGTTGGTCTTTAGAAACTTTGTCTTCATGTGTGTGTCTCGACGCGCTTTCTAGCATCGAGATGCGTTGGTGACTACGAAATTTTACCCAAATGTGCTCCAAAATTACCGATTCATCCCATGTTAAGTTCGTTTCATCTTGATATAATTTTTGTTGGTTTCTAAAGTTCTCCCGATCATTCAAGCATAAAAAACATGTGAATACATAAAGAAGTATGGCGGAATCATACTTACAATGAACAGCTTATGGAAGTGTTGATAACAAAACTTTTCTCCTTGTAGAAGCCCTCCAAGATTTCGGCCAAGGTCCCAATTTGTTGAAGATGAACAAGCTCCAAGCTTTAAGAGGATTCCAAGCTCTTAGATTGGTTTCCCTATCACCTTTGAATGATCTTTGAAGTGTGCTAGCAAGTGAAGAAAGAAAAACAATTTCCTTGTTCTTCAATGAAGTCTCACGGTTTTGTGAGTATTTGGGAGAGAGAGAGAGTTTTGTTTGTTTGATTTTGTTTTCCAAAAACAATAAAATAAAAGTGTTACCAAAATTTGGTAATAGCTTTTCCAAAAAGCAAAACCAATTTTGGAGCCAAAAATGGCATTCAATGCCCTCAACAACCACCATCATGAATAGTGACTAGTTGTCATTCACCAAAAGGTGACTTGACATCCATCACTAAAGTGACATGCGATGTGACGAGCGATGTGACTTGTGGCCGCACTTGATTCAAAATCGGAGTGGCCTCGCAAACACATTACGGGCTCAGATTCGTTAGTTCCGAATTAACGAATTTTCCGTTGCGACGTAATTAAAATCAAATTTAATTAAATAATAATGCCAAGCAAAAAACTATTCACGTCGCTAGTGAATTAATTCGTTAGCCCGAATTAAAATCTAATTTTAATTCCGCGTCGAAATCTAATTTCGTTTAATATATCAAATATATTACTTTAACGAATAATTCCAAATTAATCGTTCTCTCTCTTCAAATAGTATTTTATCCCAGATAAAATCTCTCCTTAATTAATCCCAGATTAATTAAGTTCGAATCATTCGTCATCGGTGAATCTTCAGGAAGCGACAAAGAGATCCCTGGATATGTTGGCAGTAAATCTGGTCGTCGAACTATCTGAACACGTACGTACCTCATACTATGTTTTTACCGATTTACGAGAGATGGTTGGCTTCTAGCAAAGCACCGTGCCTACCCAATTCTCCAGAAATATTCTTAATGGAATATATAATCTATGTCAGGCGTAGTATACATAGTATTGCGTATTGTGATCTAGTATCGGAACTCACATGCAAGGCCTGAGGCTGGAATAGTGTCTGCCCCGTACGAAACATATATCGGATTACAAGCAACTAGTCTCTTTAATCGGATAATCATGACCTTGTCATATTATCTCGATGGTTGCAACCATTTAGAGTACCAGTTCTGTATCCCTGCCTGATCATCATCTCCATATGACTGAAGTGATACTTCCATCTTGACATCACATCCAATACACTACGATTCTCAATAAACCCAGAAGAGGCGTACACATAACCTGTTAAAGTCATGGACGACCAAAACCAAAGCGTATTTATAGTCGCAAGTACTAGCGATGCAAGTCTCAGGTTAAGACCAAATACACCTACCCTGATGCGGATTCCCATAGACACATAGTCATACTACCAATGGGATTCCGCGGGGTCTATCCAGAGTGAAGCTGTTTCCGTACCATCGGTAACACAACCTCCTATCACACTTGCATAAGTATCCAATACTTAAATATATGAGAACTATGCTGTTACGCTTCCATAACACGCACAAGTGCAATACTAGTCTATTCCACATTATCGATGTACAATCTCGATAATACTATGACTAGGGATATTTAATGATTAAACCTTTATGGATTGATACTGTCTCATATCTTATAATCCGTAACTAATCATAAGGACTTTTATCATTTATATATTTAAGTAATCAAATTACAAAATGATAAAATGCTATTTCCATTGCTACATAATTAATTTGTACAAAAACCACAATGTCTTTTACAAATAGTGACAAAATGGGTCATAATTTTCTAACAATCTCCCACTTGGCCTATAGCCATTCACTCAAGCATCTAATACCTAAACTATGTACATATCACTCAAACTTTTGCTGAGGAATAGCTTTCGTCAGCGGATCTGCTATGTTGTCCTCTGATGCGACCTTCTCGATCTTCACATCGCACGATGTATAATCTCACAAATCAGATGGAAACGTCCAAGAACATGCTTGGATCGTTGATGAGATCGCGGTTCCTTAGCCTGCTGTGGGAACACAGAAACTGGGCGACGCATGCTGTCCCGGGCTTACGGCCCGGTCGGGAGTACAGAGTAGTCACGGGGGACTAAACCGGAGAATAATGGAGTCGCCACCCGGTGTGAACCGGGAAAATGAGATTTAAGGCCGCACTCACCCCTCGCAAGGAAGACCTCAAACCGTTGGGTTCGGAATGGTCCCTTACTTATGCCACTTGTAATGAAAGGATTTATATAATAATTTAATCAGGCTTAAGTAACACTTATTTCTAAGAATATCATGCTTCTAAATCCACATACATACATCAACAAGTTCATCTAAATTTATATGTAACACATATTCGAATTTGCATACAGCCAATTTGCATGTAATCTATGTCTCAATTTGCATACATAAGGATTATCATACGGCAAGCATACAAGTTAATGAACGCATTGGTGGACACAGAAGCGCAAACAAATAACATTCTTACTAGCATGCATATTAAGAAAAGATATTTAAGCGCATAACAGAAATAGACAACTAGAGAGGTAATACCAATGCATAACGTAAAAAAGGGGTAACTATGTGCTAAGATGGACATGTCGTAATGTGATGCAAGAGGATCTGTTTACCGTGGGCATTCGTGCAGCGTTCGTATACGCGTTCGAATGGTAAACAGAAGGTTCTCGTTCAAGTAGCGTTCGTAAACGCGTTCGAACGGAAATGAAACAGAATGCTCACGTTCGTATGGCGTTTGTGAACGCGTTCGAACAAAAATGAAACAGAATACTCGCGTTCGTATGGCGTTCATTAACGCGTTCGAACAGAAATGGGACCTGATGCATGATAAGGCAAAATGCTTGCGCGTTCGAGTTACGTTCGTAAACGCGTTCGAACGAGAACAGACCTGATGCATGAAATGGGACGCAATACATAAATGGCGAATAGTACAATGCGAGGCGCGGCAAATCATCGTGGTAAATGGCTTTAACCCCTCCCCCTAGGGGATCTTTCATTCCACTTGCTAAGCCCATGCGCTCGATCACATCATGCATGCAAACATAAAGACAATCATATCAAACCAAGTATGCCCGATTGAACACATCTTACATCCAACCGAACACACATCAACCGGCGCGGCAAAGCATCGTGGTAAAGGGCTTTAACCCATCCCATAGGGGATCTTTCATTCCACTTACTAAGCCCATGCGCTCGATTGAATCATGCATGTCAAGAATTAAAAGCGATAACATCAAACTTGGTGTGTCCGATTGAACGTATCTTGCATTCAACCGAACACACATCAACCGGCACGGCATAGCATCGTGGTAACGGGCTTTAACCCCTCCCCATAGGGGATCTTTCATTCCACTTACTAAGCCCATGCGATCGATTGAGTCATGCATACAGAGAATTAAACGCAATAATGTCAAACTTAGTATGCCCGATTGAACGTATCTTGCATTCAACCGAACACACATCAACCGGCGCGGCAAAGCATCATGGTAAAGGGCTTTAAGCCCCTCCCCATAGGGGATCTTTCATTCCACTTACTAAGCCCATGCGCTCGATTGAATCATGCATACATAAGCAACATGCAAAATTCAAATGACGAAAAGTAAATAAACCAAAGCAACAAAAAAAAGAGTGCCGTTTACTCAAGCGGTACGTGGAGTTTTGTCCCGAGTACAGATCATATTACCGTCCATTCGGAATCGGCTATGAAATTTATGTCCGGGTTTCCATCCGATATACCACGAGAGTTGACACATCTCTCATTTTATTCCACAGCCACAACATACAACATCTCACAATCCATGCATATTCATCTACTCAAGGGCCACAACATGCATTTCAACATGACAATCATGCAAGCAATATTTAATAAATAGTACAAAAAGTGAGTGTGAAAGATACCCTCAGGTCTAACCTTTTTGCCAACTTTCAGGCTTGCGTTTCATGGACGTCGGAAGGGTACAGCTCCTCAACTTCTCCGGTTCACTGGTTTAGCGTCCTAACTCACCGCTTTGCTGTTTTGCTTGCGGTTTGAACTCCGTTCTGCTACTGTTCGACCTCTGTTTTGCTGCTCACTGTTCAGGTCACCTGTTTGACGTTTTAACGGACTGTTCCAAGTCTTTGTGTGGGTTCTTAGTGCAGTCTCGTGTGATTATTTTAAGGATTATGAATGCAGTTTTTATATTACTGTTTTTAAGTTTTTTTAGGGACTGTATGGGGTTGTGATTTTCGGTACTTGTGAGGACTGTTTTGGGGCTATATTTTTCGGTGATCTAAGGTGTTTATGGGGGTGTAATTTTCGGTAATGTGTGGAGGCTTATGGGGCTGCTATTTTCGGTTATGGAGTGGAGAAGATTTGTGAGGTTTATGGACGTGTAGGGCTGATTGGTTTGTGAAGGTGCTTTTAATGTGAAGGCTTGGGGTTATTTCCTTTTCTCTTGTGAGTTGTGTGAGTTGTGTGTATATTATGTGTATGAGCTAGGGGTTGGAAATTATTTTCTTCTTTTATTTCTTGTGATGGGCATGAACTAGGAGTGTGATGGCTTTGGTTAGGGGTTGCTTATATAGAGAAGGGTTAGGGCTTCACCTTGTCTCACAAGGAAGGGATTTGGCATTAAAAGGAGGATTTTATTTGGTGTTGAGCAAGGAAAGTCAAGGATTGAGGGGGGACAAATCTTGGCTAGATTAGGGAGTCAAAATATTTAATTGGTTATGATTGATTTTAATTAGGCATGACATCTTCTTAATTTAGTATGTGATTTGTTTAGTTAGGAAGTTAATATATTTGATTTATCTTCATTAGGTATGATTATATTTTGTGTTTTATTTAATTGGTAAATGGTTTAGATATTTTATTTAATATTTAATGTTTAATTTAATTAAATTAGGATGTGTTTTATGGGCTTTGGGGAGCTAATTGGGCTGAGGTGCGAGGCTAGCAGCAAAACCAGAAACACCGACGCCGTTCGAACGCCAATTTGAACGCTACACGAACGTCCGCAATCTGCCTGACGTTCGAACGAAGTAACGAACGCAGCACTAACGAAGACAGTGAACTTGTGAGATGAACTTGATGACGTACTTATTCTGAATTTCCCCTTCCGACCTCCGTTTCCCGCAATATCCTTAGCTAAAAAGGTAGTGCCTCCAACTGAGACTCATCATCGGGTTTCACATGCAAAAATGAAATGCCTACAGTCGCCCCCACTTTGATGGGACTTGTGCAGTGTGTGACTTTGAACAATCCTATCAAAGTTATGTAATGCATTGTCACTTACCTGGCTCGTCTGATGCCTCGAGCTGAGTTGGTGCTGCAAGTGGACCTCGATCCTGGGACGCATCCCAATAACTGCAACCGACAATGGGGCACCTCGACCCTGGGCATCTCGACCCAACACCGCTGACAATAGGGACCTCGCCCTCGAATTGATGATGTAGTGGGCACCTCGACCCGGAACTACAACTGACAACGGGGGCACCTCGACCCAACACCGCTGACAATAGGGACCTCGCCCTCGAACTGATGATGTAGTGGGCACCTCGACCCTGGGCACCTCGACCCGAACTATAACTGACAACGGGGGCACCTCGACCCTGGGCACCTCGACCCAACACCGCTGACAATAGGGACCTCGCCCTCAAACTGATGATGTAGTGGGCACCTCGACCCTGGGCACCTCGACCCGAAACTACAACTGACAACGGGGGCACCTCGACCCTGGGCATCTCGACCCAACACCGCTGACAATAGGGACCTCACCCTCAAACTGATGATGTAGTGGGCACCTCGACCCTGGGCACCTCGACCCGGAACTACAACTGACAATGGGGCACCTCGACCCAACACCGCTGACAATAGGGACCTCGCCCTCAAACTGATGATGTAGTGGGCACCTCGACCCTGGGCACCTCGACCCGAAACCACAACCGACAACGGGGCTTCGCTCTCAAGCTGATATGGGCCTCGCCCCTTTGGGACTCATCCCCAAAGACTGAAATTGCGTTGACGCTGCTTGGCTCATTTTTGCCGCTTTCTCCTTTCTTCGAACCTGCAAACACAAAAAAACAAACACGAAGAGAATGGAATGTTACGTGTATGCATGAATGATTTTCTGATTCCGTTGGGTTAGGTCTTCTGCCAATTCCC
>SKCR01048924.1:0-49549 GCA_019454045.1 Zanthoxylum bungeanum
CTGATGGTTCTAGTTGTTGATGAAGATCATAGGTAGATGGTGGATAAGATGGAAAATGTGGTTCTGTGAAATGTGATGGCTCGTCATACCATAACGGATCTTGATAGCTCTGCCACCCTGTATGGTAGTTGTATTCGCAATAATCTCTAGGGTGGTTACCATTACATATGTCACATCTCCCCATTGCATTCTGTTGAGCAAATGTGGTATTGCTTGGTTCTGGCATCCAGTGATAATTGTTGGGCTGGACAACATGCCTCAGAAAACCGAACTGTTGCTCCCAGATTTGGGATGTATCTTTTAGTAAAGCTCGTGATCTCTCAATCTCCCAATAATTTTCCATTTTTCAATCACCTGAAAACAAAAGAAAGAGATAAAAATTACAGATAAAAATAAAGAAAATTAGATACAAGAAAATTAGATAGCTTCAAAATTAATAACTCAAGAAAAATAAATCCCCGGCAACGGCGCCAAAAACTTGACCGGCGTAAACACACACGTATAACGCAGGCGCACGTATCGTTCAAGTAGTATAAAAATATCGATCCCACGAGGACTTAATTCCTACTGTTGTTATTAATTGTTGATACTATTTATTTACAAATATCTAATTGAGGGAGAAGAGAATGATTGCTTGATTGATTTGGTTGATTGTAGATTTGCTAAATAAATAAAAAGACAAAAGAAAATAACAAAAGACACAAAGATCTAGGGTTGTGAATCCTTCTAATATCTTTTAAAAGATGAAGTGATTATTTTATGTTTGTGTAATAAATCAGTTTACTAACCTGGAACACTAAATTATGCAAAAGCCTCTGTCGATGGTCAGACGCAAATACCCAGTTTAACCCAATTGAACCATATGTCTATGTCAACCAAATTATCTGGATTCATTAAGTTTAAGTTCCAATTATGGCTACCCTAGCCCGACAGGTATATGTCTATCCTGTAAGGAAATCTATTAAAGGGTTATATATCCTCAATGAAGATCGTGGGCTATTAAGTCTAAGGCTGAAACCTAAAATCCCTATGTCTAGTTCACTTTAGATTTACCACATCAATCTTATTGGTGATCAGACAACAAGAAGCATTAAGCTTAAGACTTAATAAGTAAACCTTTAAATTACCCAAACTATAAAATAACCCCTTATAAACCGGTGATATTAGAATTCATCACACCCCAGATAACTAACACATAACTAGGGCTAGTAAGAACTTAAAAGTAAAAGACATAAAGTAAAAATACTGAAAAGTAAAAGACATAAGGTAAAAGCTGAAAAGTAAAATAAAATAAAATGCTAAGGTAAAATGAATTATTTTTACTATTTACTATTTTAGATATCTCCTATAAAATAATATATAAACTTGTGATTCTTTTTCCAACCAGCCATATAGGCGGTAATCTGATTAAGTCAAATTAAGTCCAACCAGCCATAAAGGCGGAACCAAAATAAATTACCAACCGACCAATCTGGCGGTATCCTTGTTTAGTCAGGTTTAAACCAAATTAAAATGAATTACCAACCGACCAATCTGTCGGTATCCTTTTTAAGTCAATATTTTAAATAGTGAATATATTATTTTTAAGGGAGATTAATCTAAATAGTAACAGTAAAAGAATTACCTTTCACCCTAGCTTGGGAAGTTACCTCTTCATGGTAAATAGTAAAAACTGTAAAAAGTAAAAAAGTAAATTACTATATTAACAAAACGTAATTAAAATTATTTACAAAACTAAAAACTAAAAAAAACTAAAAACTAAAAGAATCTAGAGAGAGAAACTCTCTCTTTACATCAAAGAGATGAGAGATAGTGGTACAACTAAAACTGAAATTTGAAGCTCTATTTATAGGCCCTGGTAGGCATCCAGAGTCGCGACGCCAAGCCCTTTGGCATCGCTACGCCAGCTTCTGTCGACGTGGCACGCTCTGGTTCGTCGGTTACAGATTCTGGATAAGCTGATAAGGTGACACGTGGCGAGGTGGTTGGGCTTCAATTATTGTGACACGTGGCGGCTTCTGATTGGTCGATGAGATTCTTATCCGCCACATGTCAGATAAGGATTGGATACTCAATGATTGATGCTGACGTGGCGACACGTGGGAAAGAGACTGTCGGCACCGTAGCATTGCGACACGTGGCATTTCCTGATTGGCTGATGATGACGTGGCTGTGAGGTGGCAGTTTGACTTGGTCAACCTGGTGATGTGGCTGATGACGTGGAGTGACACGTGGCACACGTGGCGACGACTGTCGGCATCGTAGGATGCTGACACGTGGCACGACGCATGTTAGCAAATCGGATGTGATGGTGACATGTGGCACGGCGCACGTTAGCAAAGTCAAATTTTTCTCAGATTCTGATTTGTGGACCCGGCGCACGTTAGCACTGTTCGGCGCACGTTAGCAAAGTCAAATTTTTCTCAGATTCTGATTTGTGGACCCGGCGCATGTTAGCACTGTTCGGCGCACGTTAGGCGTCGCGACGCTGAAGGTCTTGGCGTCGCGACACGGGAATTTACCAAAATGCCATTTTCGTCCAATTTTCACTGTTTTTACCCAAATCACCTCCAGAATGTCCTGAAACTTTATTTATCTACAAAATAACACAAAACACATCAAAATATTCACAAAACTCAAGAAACTATACAAAATATTAGGTTAAATGAGTGGGAAATAGTGATAGATTTACCACTCATCAATAACTATCGGGACTATGCTTTTGTTATTTTTATAATTTTACATGATTGTGTGTGAATGACGTTTGTGGGTGTCGTCGCTGTAAGCCCTCACGAGACTATAACTCATCCACTAGGGTCGCCTATGGGTTTAAAGGCTTGTTGCATACGCTAAATGCAATCGTAATCCCTACGAAAGTGGCTTAGTTAATTTGGTAATTTTTATTTGTTAATTTGAATTTAGTTTTTATTTTTGTCTTTTGCTCGGGACTAACAAAATCTTAAATTTAGGGGTGTTTGATAAGTTTGATTTATACCCACTTATTCCGGCATCCTTAGCATATTATTATGTTATGTTTCGTGCCATTTAATGTCATTTATAGTTTATTTTATATTTTATTTGTAGGAGCATTAATACATGGATCTTGGGACATTTGCACGTGTTTTGGGAACTTTCGGAAGCACAAGACGAGCACATGAGCATCGGGATCAGAATTGCAGCATTAGTGAAGAAAATTTCACTGGCGTCGTGGCACCAATCACCAGGTGCCACGACGCCTCACAAGTTCCATACAATAAACCCGAGAATAGGGCGCCACAGTGCCATGATCAAGAGCCACGACGCTTTCAAGACAAGCATCCCAAGCCCAGAGCCGCAACACCTGCAAGCCTCACGTACATACACATTCCAGAGAAATTGGCACCTCGGAGCCAATTAAGCAGGCGCTGAGGCACCGCGGGGATAAACGCGCGTGTTCCAGACTTCAATTTTTAGGGTTTTTAAGATACCCAATGACACCAGGGCTCCATTATAAATAGATTAGTTTGTCTAAGACTCAAGAGAAGGCTAATACAAAACACAAGAATACATATTTTTAGAGCTCAAAGGAGGATTATTGAATTGTGACAAGAGAAAACGAAGGCGGTGACCTCCGAAGAGGAAGAGATTTAATTCGGGTTTTATCTTCTTGTTTCTTTCTTAGAACTCTAATGATTTCCATTTGATTCATGACTTGTTTATCATTGTTTTTATCTTTAGTCATGAACTAACTCCTTAATTCTGGAGAATGATGTAATCAATGCTTGAACCTTGTATTGTTTGCTAATTTTGTTATGAAGTTTATTGATTTATTTATATTCTTTTGAGTTTAATGCATTGTGTTTGTTGGCCACAAATATGATGATATATGTTTGAAATCTTTCACTCGAGAGAGGGGATTTTGAATGGATCCAGAGAATATGACCTAGGATTTTATAGAGTTCGAGAGAATCTGTAGTTCATTTGAAGTCGTTAATATAGAATCACAAAGCATACATAGTTGTTAACTATTGGATTTTTATATTGATATCGAAGTCTATAGTTGATGATATTTTCACTCGGCACTCGAGAGATGGAGTGAATATTTTAAGAGTCTTGACTTATAAACAATATAACTGAACATGGATTAATTGGCATGACAAATACATAGTAGACAGCTAGGTGAAATCAGGATCTAGAATCTCTATCGTGTTAGTTCCTCCTATATAATTATTTTTATATTTATTTATTAAAATATTTATTTTTTGTTTTCTAAATAAAGTTAGGATTATCAATTGTAGTATTTAGTGCGAGTTAACGCAATCCATGTGGGTTCGACACTCTTAACTCATATTTATACTAAAACTTGACACCGTACATTTGCGGTACGATATAAAATATCACAACAAATATTAAAGAAAATAAACATTAATTTTAGAAATGACGGTTAGGTCCCGATTGCATGTATTTTTCGTTTAACCATTAAACGAGTTATAAATAATCAGTATTATTCATAACAGTTACCCTAGTGCTCTACGAGTATATTTCATTAGCGAGACTCTCTAGATTCAGGCATATCCATCACGAAATCCAAATCCGTGTCCATAATTCACCCACCCGTAAATTATGACGATCACTGATATACTCGCTAAATCATACAGGTCGAGGTCACTGCATACGTATAATCCCTCCGTCATAGGTATCCGGATTATCCCAGAGATATAGATATAAATGTCAAATCTCTATAGGAATAATCTCGTCGATGTAACTATTAGCAATCTCTAAATAACATTCGAAACTCACTTCCGAAGTATACTATGGACATAGATTTAACAGATTGCTAATCACATATGGACTACCAATGTTCTGTACACAAACTGACGAATAGTTTCTTGATACACACAGGATATCATGAGTATGAGTCCACACCCAACGAACAGGCGGATGTCTGATTTAAATAGATCAGTGACGTGACTGCCATCTAAGTGTGGAGGATAAATCATATATCTACAGTGGTATCTCAAGTCAAAGAATCACTATGGTACTCAACCCGAGAAGATTCATATTGACGTTGATGTACCATATATTAGGAAATCTTTGGTGAGTCGTTCAATGTTTATCAAATAAATACCTACACGTCTATACGAGTCTCCCAAGTCTCATGGTTCATTAGGATAAACCATCGGACCAAGTCCGATATACGACATGTACTGGTCTCAGCGGATTTTACTAACTGACCCTTGTCACTAAATCTTGACCAGGAACTTAATTTAGGATATACAACTTATAGTGACACTTTCCAATATCAATTACAAGCTATGTTGTAACTGCGCACTATGTTGTAAATCTTGGGGTTTTTGTCTAATAAATATACATATCACTAAACTAGATTTAGTTTCAATCTAATCAATCTAATCGAAATTAGATCGAATACGTATATAAAAGACAAGAGGTGCTACCATTTAAATTAGTAATATTATGGAAAAAGATATTGCTCGTATTCATGAATCGGACATAAATACGATCCGGATTGGCGCTCAGAGCACCAACCCTAACATATGGTCGGTTGGAATTAATTCAAAATCTGACTTAATCAGGATACCGCCTATATGGTCGGTTGGTAATATCATGCTAAATTTTTATATTATAATAAGAGAGATTTCTAAATTAGAAATAGTAAAAGTAGATTAATCTCACTTAATTTATAATATGGAAATTATAATTTAATAATATGGATTAAAGTTGATACCGCCTTAATGGTTGGTTTTATTTATGTAACATAATGTGACACCACCCATAAGGTTGGTCTTTAGGTGACAGATGATTACCGCCTATATGACATGGTTTATGGATAAATAATAACACCGCATTTATGGCAGGTTCAACTTAATTGGGTAATACTGACAATTTCTATATTATAATAAAGTGAGATTTCTAAAAGTGGATCCCATAACCCCATCATTTTATTTTTATTATGGGGAAGTGATGAAACACAATATTCCTGGGCTTAATAATTGATTCAATTATATTATGGGTAATACTTTAGTTGGTTTATTGAATCTTAATCTTAATGCTTCTTGTTGCCTGATCACCAATAAGATTAACGTGGTAAACTTAAAATGAACTTGGAAAATATATTTTAGGTTTCAGCATTAGATTTAATAGCTCACAATCTCCCTTAAGGATAGATAACCCTTAAAAGATTTCCTTTCAGGATATATATATACTGTCAGGCCGGGGTAGCCATAATTGGAACTTAAACTTAATGAATTCAGGTAACTTGGTTAACATAGACATATGATCAATTGAGTTATTTTGGGTGTTTGCATCTGACCATCGGAATAGGCTTTTGCATATTTTCGTGTTCCAGGTTAACAAACTGATTTATTACACATATTTAAGAGAATCAATTCATCATTAGAATAATATTGTGTGGAATCACAACCCTAAATATTTGTGTCTTTTTTTTATTGTCCTTAGTATTTTCTTTTGTGTTTTTATTTATTTATTTATTTAGCAAAACCATATTCAACCAATCAATCAAGCAATCATTCTCTTCTCCATTTAATTAGATACTTGTAAATAAATAGTATCAATAATTAATAACAATAATAGAAATTAAGTCCTCGTGAGATCGATATTCTTATACTACTTGAGCGATACGTGCGCTTGCGTTACGTGTGTGATTTCACCGATCAATAACCTGCTAGATCGTGGAGATTACTACCAAACTGTGCAATAACCGTCTACTTGTAACTGGCCAACTACAAGGTATCTTCGCATATTCGTTCTTCTTTCTTCACTTGTTAGAAGATTCTTTCTTCGTTCTTTACGATTTTTTACCCACTGGTCGAATCGTCCTGAATTGAGTCATTCTGGGTTAGTTCCTTCTTCATTTTTCGTCTAAAATGACACCACGCTATTTCGTCCTTTAATAATTATTTTTCTGTTAACAATTGCCCCTCAAATACGCCTCGATCGAATTGAGAGATGAGATTGAGACAATATTTCTTAGTCAAGCATTCAAAGTTGGGGTCATGCCACTGGCCGCCTTACTGGTTCGTTCTGTTGACCTTTCGCTTTCATTTCTTGCCGTCATTTGCGCATTTCGAGACCTGTTGTTTACATTCCCTACTCAGATCCATCGTTTCCCTAATTAATGTGTGACCTCTCCCATCACGTCTTGTTTGAAACCATCATTGTGCTAATTAATGTGTTGCGTCACATCCATGTCACGTCGCGTCTGGTATCGCTTCTCCATTTTCCCACTCTTTCGTCTGTCTCGAATTGGATCGCGCCATCTTTCCTAGGGCGAACTTATATTTTGGCTATATAAACTCAACCTCTCTCTTTTCACTATTTTACCTTCTCTCATATCTTTCACTGCTTTCTTACCCTTAACTCATCTGCCATAGCGTCTTCTTCATCTGCACCCAAAAAGAAAAACTACCTCGACCTTCAAAGAATATCAGGCTGTCTTAGAAGATCATTCGGTTGGTGTCTTTGGGATCCATACTCTTGACGAAACCCACAAATTGTGCTCCCTCGGCCCCATTTTTGTTAATGATGAAGCCATTGCTACAGCTCCAATGGCCCCGTTGTTCCCTTCTATTTCTAACCTGCCCCTTTCAGAACCTTTGAGCATTTCTCATTTGAATCAATCCAACCTCATCCGTACCTGGCCCAAACCTGATTCTTCGTTCGAGAACTGGTTTCAGCTCATGAAATCGCATGTAGACACCCGCACCTTCCTCGAAAACAGTGGTATACTCTCTCTCATAAAGCTTTCCCTTGTATTGCCTCATTTTGATCAGAATATTTTCCCTATATCACTGCTTTTTTGGTCTTCTGATTATAATGTTTTCTTTTTTCCCTTCCGACCCTTTGACCATCACATTGCGTGATATCAGTACCTTGACTGGGTTGGCTCATTTGGGTGCGACCATCTATGCCCGTACTAACATTCGCTTTCCTCCTCCCTAAATGGACACTCCGTCATTCTCTTCTTATTCGCTCTCTTTCGTGCATTCTTTGAGTTGACTGGTCCGGTTACGGTATTGGAGTGTACCGCTTTCATTCATTACTGGCTTTGCAAATATATCACTTGCGTACGTAGTCAGAAACCCATGGCGGGTTATCTTTCCATCTCTTCGGACGCTGCCAACGGCCGTCATTTGGATCTATGTTTTTTTTTGTCGTTTATCGAGACCTGGTCGTTCTTAAAAAATAGCTACGATCCGGGTCTTCTCCCATTGCATCTGACCCTTGGCTCAGGGCATACTTCCATGTTTTTGGTTCCATTGAGTCAAATCGTTCATTTCTTTATCCTGGCCTTCTATTCACCCAATTAGGGCCGACTCATCTCCTTCCTCGTACCATTTTCGATTATTTTTATGCCCTTTCTCGGATCCCTTCTTTTTTCCTTTTTTTCATTGGGCGACAAACCATCCCTCGTTCATGAGCTTCCACAGTCAGATGGAGATGAATCAGTTAATCGCATCTGGCATAAATTTTTATGTACCCGCGATCTGATTCATGATATCTTGATTGGGGCTAATGGCAAGGCTGGGGTAGAAGTGTATTCTCCCAACTTTGTCGCTCGTCAATTTAGCCTTGTCCAAGGATGGCCCCTTCTATTATTTTACTCCCGCTCTACACCAACCTTATGCTTCGTGTTTGGGTAGCATAATGTATGTCATGTTATGTACTAGGACTGATATCAGTTTCGCTGTTAGCGTAACTAGTAGATATCAGTCAAATCCATGAAATGACCATTGGATGGACATAAAACATATCTTAAAGTATCTTAAAGGTACTAAGGATAAGTTGATAATTTATGGAGGAAGTGAACAGCAGTTAACGGGTATACAGATTCCGACTTCCAATCGGATCCCGACGATAGAAAGTCTACATCCGGATTCGTCTTTACCCTTAACGGAGGAGTAGTTGGCTGGAAGAGTTCCAAACATGGATCAACAGCAGATTCCACCACAGAGGCGGAATACATTGCAGCTTCTGAATCTGCAAAGGAAGCTGTTTGGATTAGGAACTTTATCACAGAATTGGGAGTTGTCCCAAGTATCAAGAATGTGATTTCGTTATACTGTGATAATACTGGAGCCATTGCGCAAGCAAAGAAACCGATGGCGCATCAGAAGTCGAAGCATGTGGAACGCAAGTACTACATCATTCGAGAGATTGTGTCGTGATGATATATTGTCGTGTGCAAGGTACCGAGTGAAGATAATGTAGCAGACCCGCTGACGAAGGCCATACCTCCGAAGTTGTTTGATAAACACGTGGAGTCGATGGGTATTAGATACAATCGATATTGGCACTAGAGCAAGTGTGAGTTTTTGTTGGGATTATTGCTCAGAGCGCCAATTCCCGGTTGTATTTCTTTATGAATACTATTGTAAAACGTTTTATTATGAATAAATGAGAAGTTTCTATAATATGATATATCTTTTAATATGGTAAATACGTAATAGACCATATGATGATTAATCATGATACTGTTGCAAAAGCGTCGAAACTGACATTGAGTAATATCATGACATTGTCATTCTTAGACAGTTTCTGGTCAAGATTTACACTACTTGGTCAGTAAAGTAAACCCGTTGAGACCGGTACATATCGTATACTGGAATATATGATTCCAATGGTTTCTCAATGAACCATAAGTCTTGGAGACTAGTATAGACGTGTAGGTGTTTATAGCGGATAAACATTGAACGACTCACCGAAGATTCTTAATGGATGGTACACCAACGTCAATAAGAATCTTCTCCGGTTGAGTAGCATTTGTGATTCTTCGACTTGAGATACCACTGTGGGCACATGAGATATCTTCCACCCTTAGATGGCAGTCACGTCACCGATCTATTTAGATCAGACCTCCGCCTGTTCGTTGGGTGTGGATAGATCCACAGGGTGTCATGTGTGTGTCGAGATAGGATCCGTCAGTTCTGTGTACAGAACATAGGTAGTCCATACATGATTAACAATCAGATAAAAATCATGGGCCCGTGGTACATTTTAGAAGTCAGCTCTAAATGTTCTTTTTGAGATTGCTAAAAGAGACGTCGATGGGATAGTCCCTATAGAGATTTGACGTTTACATCTATATCTCTGAGATATATCTGGATACCTGTGACAGAGGAATTATACATTTGCCATGACCTCGACCTGTATGATTCAACGAGATTATCAGTGTACGTCATAATTTACGGGTGGGTAAAATATGGACACGAAATTGGATTTCGTGACGGATATGCCTGAATCTATAGAGTCTCACTAATGAAATATACTCGTAGAGCACTAAGGCAACATTTATAAATAATATTGATTATTTATAAGTCGTTTAAAGGTTAAACGCAAAAGTACATATGTAAGGACCCAATAGTCATTTCTTAATTTTTGTGTATTTGCATTTACAAATACACATTAATTAATTGTCAAATTGAGATATTTGACTAATATCATAAATATATATGTATTTGATATTTACTGTAAATATAATAGATATATTTAATATATTTATATTTAAATAATTATTTTTATTTAATTGTTAAATAATTAAATTAATTAAATATAAATATCTAAAGTTGTGATATTTTGTTTAATGGCTTGAGTTGCCTTTGTTGACTTATTTGAAAATCATTAAAGTTGTAATGATAAACAAACAAGTTGATAAAGCCTTTAATGAAACAAATTGAAAATATCTAGATATTAAATCTATACCCATTTTCGGCCATGAGCAAAAAGTGTAGGTATATATTGTTTGTTTCATTTTTTAGGGTTTCATAAGTTCATATACACAAAATAAAAACATAAAAGAGAATTGAGAGCAAGCTTGGAGGCAAAAAGGAAAAATGCTTAGAAATCTTGATTTTTGTAAGTCTTTCTTTAAAGTCTTCAACATGAAATATGTTTCTAACATGCTTGGCATCATTTTGTATTGCTTTGATGTTCTCTCATCTTTTATAGTTTGTGTTTATTTGTTTGAGAACTTGGATGAAAGATTGATGCATGTAAGTAAGCTTAAACTTGTTTTAAAACCTTACTTTTGATTCTTTAAAAATCAAAGTTGACATTCTAGAGTTAGCAAGCCACTCCTTGGTGACCTAAAATTGTTCTAGAGTTATTTCAAAGTGGTGAGGCTTGTTTGGTGAAGTATTGAATGGATTAAAGTGTTAGATTTTAAAGATTTGGTAAATTGGACAATTTGATGAAATTGAAAAATTAGGGTTCATAAACTTTTCCAAATTTGGGGCTTTTCATATATGTGATGTATTATGGAGTGTATATGATGCATACAATTTTTTTTGTTTTTGATTGGATTTGATCTTGGCATGTTTTAAACAAAAAAGGACCAAATTATAATTAATTGAAAGTTTTGGGAGGCTCACGGCATTTGCTCAAAAAATGAGGATTGTGTGAAATCTGATTTTGATGCATTAGATGTGTTGGAAAATATTTTAGAAATGATTTAGAATCATCCAAAATTGTATTTGACAGCTTTTGGACAAAATGATCAATTACAAAGTTTTGGGGCAATTCGGTAATTATCAAGAAATTTGATCTCTTGTGTATTTTTCAAAATTTATAATTGGATAATTAAATAAATAAGTTTATTTAATTGATCCGAGAAAAAATTTTGAAATCGGAAAATTTTGATTTTCCACTATTCCGCTGCGTCACCGAATTTCCGTCATAAAGAGCTAAGGTATGCTTTTTCTTCTCTTTTTTTTAACTGTTCGTTTTTGTTTCCTTGTCCCACTGTGGTCGCCAAAAAATGTTCACGCTGTTTTTTGCTAGTACACGTGTAAGGTTCCAAACCTTCTGAGACGCGTCCCAGAAAGGGGTGATTGATTCCAAGAAAATTCCTCCAAGGGGCGCAAACACACAGATTATAGCCCTAAAGATTACAAAGCTAATAAATACGTTAAATTTAAACTATTTGCTCATTTTAGTCTTTTTTTCTTCTTCATTTCTTTTCCCTTGTTACGCCTGAGCTTTTTATAGTGTACGGTTTCGCTGCCTTCAGCCCATTAAACCTCCACGTTTCCTACTTGTATGTAACTGTTGAAGGGGGTTTTATAGCGGAAATCCGGTAACGCAGCAGAATAGTGGAAAATCAAAATTTTTCAGATTTCAAAACTTTTCTCAGATTAATTAAATAAACTTATTTATTTAATTATCCAATTATCAAATTATGAAATATTACACAACAAATCATTTTTTGTGTAATTACCGAATTACCCCTAAACATTACAATTTGTTCATTTTAATCTGAAATTGTTCGAAACGAGTTTAGATGATTCTAAATCATTTCTAAGATGATTAAAACATGTCATACACATCAAAAATCAAATGCAACATGAACCCCAAATGCAAAATGCACACTTTGGACTCCAAAGTGTGCATTTTGCATTTTCAATGTTCAAAACACATCCAAATGAAATCCAATCAACATAAGATTTTGTATGTGTGGATGCTGGATTTCGGCCGAGGTCCACAATCAGAATTTGGAAATAGGGGCACTAATAATCCTGCAAAACAAAGAAGAATGAATGGGAGTAGACTGCCTACCGGTGTGGTAGGTACCGGAGACACTCCGACGCCCAAGTCAGTAGTATGAAATGATCAGTAAATATGTAAAATGTGAAAGCAAGGTTTGATGTTACCTTGAATTCTTTTGGTAGCCGTGAGGCGGTGATAAGTGTTTAAAGAGATGGATTACTCAAAGAGAGTTAGTGTCAGAGAGCAGATACTTGTAAGAAAGAAGTTGAACTCTGCCCTCTCTCGAATTTCGTTCCATTTATAGATGAAGATTATCATCATTGGCAGCTGGCATAAGTCCCACCACGTGCTTTGTGTATTTGATAAAAAGTCTGGGCAGGTGGGAATAGGTTTCGTGTCGGGCAAAGTAGAAGAAGAGTAGTTGATATAATTAGGGTTTTTTGTCTTCCTTATGACTTAATTGTAACACAACAATACATAAATCTTTTGGGCCTGGCCTTTACTTTCGGGCTTTGCATACCATTTTGGGCTCTGCATATCATTTTTTGGGTTTAAGGTAAAGACTTTTATCCTTGGCCCATTTTTGGTTCGTACAGTTTGTCCCTTACTCTCTAAGTCAAAAAGTTTTGTCTTAGAGAGTATATACATTTGTGTCGTATGATATTAATCATAAAAAGCATGTGATAAGGATGTATCACCTTCTGTCGAATGGTTTATATGAATATGTGCAAATGTGGGGTTTTTGGAATATATCGCGTGTATCATCTGGGCAGACGAAGTCTTAGTCCTTCTGATTTGACTTGACTTATGGGAATCAGTTTCTGGTCTTCTGATCATTTTGAAGATCCATGGATACAATTGACTCGACATAAGTAATGGGGAACATTCTCTGGCCAACTGAACCGAATGTAGGATTATGAGTTCCACTTGACTCGACAACAGTCATGGGGAATGTCAATTTTTGTCGACTGAACCAAATGTAGGTTCAGGAGTTCCATTTGACTCGACAAGAGTCATGGGGAATGTCCATTTGTCGACTGAACCAAATGTAGGTTCAGGAGTCCAACTTGACTCGACAAGAGTCATGGGGAATGTCCATTTGTCGACTGAACCAAATGTAGGTTCAGGAGTCCAACTTGACTCGACAAGAGTCATGGGGATGTCCATTTGTCGACTGAACCAAATGTAGGTTCATGAGTCCAACTTGACTCGGCAAGAGTCATGGGGATGTCCCTTTGTCGACTGAACCAAATGTAGGTTCAGGAGTCCAACTTGACTCGACGAGAGTCATGGGGAATGTCCCTTTGTCGACTGAACCAAATGTAGGTTCAGGAGTCCAACTTGACTCGACAAGAGTCATGGGGAATGTCCCTTTGTCGACTGAACCAAATGTAGGTTCAGGAGTCCAAGTTGACTCGACAAGAGTCATAGGGAATGTCCATTTGTCGACTGAACCAAATGTAGGTTCAGGAGTCCAGCTTGACTCGACAAGAGTCATGGGGATGTCCCTTTGTCGACTGAACCAAATGTAGGTTCATGAGTCCAACTTGACTCGACAAGAGTCATGGGGATGTCCTTTTATCGACTGAACCAAATGTAGGTTCAGGAGTCCAACTTGACTCGACAAGAGTCACGGGGATGTCCCTTTGTCGACTGAACCAAATGTAGGTTCATGAGCCCAACTTGACTCGACAAGAGTCATGGGGAATGTCTCTTTGTCGACTGAACCAAATGTAGGTTCAGGAGTCCAACTTGACTCGACAAGAGTCATGGGGAATGTCCCTTTGTCGACTGAACCAAATGTAGGTTCAGGAGTCCAGCTGACTCGACAGAGTCATGGGGATGTCCCTTTGTCGACTGAACCAAATGTAGGTTCAGGAGTCCAGCTTGACTCGACAAGAGTCATGGGGATGTCCCTTTGTCGACTGAACCAAATGTAGGTTCAGGAGTCCAACTTGACTCGACAAGAGTCATGGGGAATGTCTCTTTGTCGACTGAACCAAATGTAGGTTCAGGAGTCCAGCTTGACTCGACAAGAGTCATGGGGAATGTCCCTTTGTCGACTGAACCAAATGTAGGTTCAGGAGTCCAGCTTGACTCGACAAGAGTCATGGGGATGTCCCTTTGTCGACTGAACCAAATGTAGGTTCAGGAGTCCAACTTGACTCGACAAGAGTCATGTGGAATGTCCCTTTGTCGACTGAACCAAATGTAGGTTCAGGAGTCCAGCTTGACTCGACAAGAGTCGTGGGGAT
The DNA here is from genome assembly GCA_019454045.1 of Zanthoxylum bungeanum. NCBI lineage: Eukaryota > Viridiplantae > Streptophyta > Magnoliopsida > Sapindales > Rutaceae > Zanthoxylum > Zanthoxylum bungeanum. The sequence continues at coordinate 14,757 of SKCR01048924.1, forward strand.
GTCCCTTTGTCGACTGAACCAAATGTAGGTTCAGGAGTCCAGCTTGACTCGACAAGAGTCATGGGGATGTCCTTTTGTCGACTGAACCAAATGTAGGTTCAGGAGTCCAGCTTGACTCGACAAGAGTCATGGGGATGTCCTTTTGTCGACTGAACCGAATGTAGGATTATGAGTTCCACTTGACTCGACAACAGTCATGGGGAATGTCAATTTTTGTCGACTGAACCAAATGTAGGTTCAGGAGTTCCATTTGACTCGACAAGAGTCATGGGAATGTCCATTTGTCGACTGAACCAAATGTAGGTTCAGGAGTCCAACTTGACTCGACAAGAGTCATGGGGAATGTCCATTTGTCGACTGAACCAAATGTAGGTTCAGGAGTCCAACTTGACTCGACAAGAGTCATGGGGATGTCCATTTGTCGACTGAACCAAATGTAGGTTCATGAGTCCAACTTGACTCGGCAAGAGTCATGGGGATGTCCCTTTGTCGACTGAACCAAATGTAGGTTCAGGAGTCCAACTTGACTCGACGAGAGTCATGGGGAATGTCCCTTTGTCGACTGAACCAAATGTAGGTTCAGGAGTCCACTTGACTCGACAAGAGTCATGGGGAATGTCCCTTGTCGACTGAACCAAATGTAGGTTCAGGAGTCCAAGTTGACTCGACAAGAGTCATAGGGAATGTCCATTTGTCGACTGAACCAAATGTAGGTTCAGGAGTCCAGCTTGACTCGACAAGAGTCATGGGGATGTCCCTTTGTCGACTGAACCAAATGTAGGTTCAGGAGTCCAACTTGACTCGACAAGAGTCATGGGGATGTCCTTTTGTCGACTGAACCAAATGTAGGTTCAGGAGTCCAACTTGACTCGACAAGAGTCACGGGGATGTCCCTTTGTCGACTGAACCAAATGTAGGTTCATGAGCCCAACTTGACTCGACAAGAGTCATGGGGAATGTCTCTTTGTCGACTGAACCAAATGTAGGTTCAGGAGTCCAACTTGACTCGACAAGAGTCATGGGGAATGTCCCTTTGTCGACTGAACCAAATGTAGGTTCAGGAGTCCAGCTTGACTCGATAAGAGTCATGGGGATGTCCCTTTGTCGACTGAACCAAATGTAGGTTCAGGAGTCCAGCTTGACTCGACAAGAGTCATGGGGATGTCCCTTTGTCGACTGAACCAAATGTAGGTTCAGGAGTCCAACTTGACTCGACAAGAGTCATGGGGAATGTCTCTTTGTCGACCGAACCAAATGTAGGTTCAGGAGTCCAGCTTGACTCGACAAGAGTCATGGGGAATGTCCCTTTGTCGACTGAACCAAATGTAGGTTCAGGAGTCCCAGCTTGACTAGACAAGAGTCATGGGGAATGTCCCTTTGTCGACTGAACCAAATGTAGGTTCAGGAGTCCAACTTGACTCGACAAGAGTCATGGGAATGTCTCTTTGTCGACTGAACCAAATGTAGGTTCAGGAGTCCAACTTGACTCGACAAGAGTCATGGGGAATGTCCCTTTGTCGACTGAACCAAATGTAGGTTCAGGAGTCCAGCTTGACTCGACAAGAGTCATGGGGATGTCCCTTTGTCGACTGAACCAAATGTAGGTTCAGGAGTCCAGCTTGACTCGACAAGAGTCATGGGGATGTCCCTTTTCGACTGAACCAAATGTAGGTTCAGGAGTTCCAACTTGACTCGACAAGAGTCATGGGGATGTACCTTTGTCGACTGAACCAAATGTAGGTTCAGGAGTCCAGCTTGACTCGACAAGAGTCATGGGGATGTCCCTTTGTCGACTGAACTAAATGTAGGTTCAGGAGTCCAACTTGACTCGACAAGAGTCATGGGGATGTCCTTTTGTCGACTGAACCAAATGTAGGTTCAGAAGTCCAACTTGACTCGACAAGAGTCATGGGGAATGTCTCTTTGTCGACTGAACCAAATGTAGGTTCAGGAGTCCAACTTGACTCGACAAGAGTCATGGGGAATGTCCCTTTGTCGACTGAACCAAATGTAGGTTCAGGAGTCCAGCTTGACTCGACAAGAGTCATGGGGATGTCCCTTTGTCGACTGAACCAAATGTAGGTTCAGGAGTCCAGCTTGACTCGACAAGAGTCATGGGGATGTCCCTTTTTCGACTGAACCAAATGTAGGTTCAGGAGTCCAACTTGACTCGACAAGAGTCATGGGGATTGTCCCTTTGTCGACTGAACCAATGTAGGTTCAGGAGTCCACTTGACTCGACAAGAGTCATTGGGAATGTCTCTTTGTCGACTGAACCAAATGTAGGTTCAGGAGTCCAACTTGACTCGACAAGAGTCATGGGGAATGTCCCTTTGTCGACTGAACCAAATGTAGGTTCAGGAGTCCAGCTTGACTCGACAAGAGTCGGGGATGTCCCTTTGTCGACTGAACCAAATGTAGGTTCAAAGTCCAGCTTGACTCGACAAGAGTCATGGGGATGTCCCTTTGTCGACTGAACCAAATGTAGGTTCAGGAGTCCAACTTGACTCGACAAGAGTCATGGGGATGTCCCTTTGTCGACTGAACCAAATGTAGGTTCAGGAGTCCAACTTGACTCGACAAGAGTCATGGGGAATGTCTCTTTATCGACTGAACCAAATGTAGGTTCAGGAGTCCAACTTGACTCGACAAGAGTCATGGGGAATGTCCCTTTGTCGACTGAACCAAATGTAGGTTCAGGAGTCCAGCTTGACTCGACAAGAGTCATGGGGATGTCCCTTTGTCGACTGAACCAAATGTAGGTTCAGGAGTCCAGCTTGACTCGACAAGAGTCATGGGGATGTCCCTTTGTCGACTGAACCAAATGTAGGTTCAGGAGTCCAACTTGACTAGACAAGAGTCATGGGGATGTCCCTTTGTCGACTGAACCAAATGTAGGTTCAGGAGTCCAACTTGACTCGACAAGAGTCATGGGGAATGTCTCTTTGTCGACTGAACCAAATGTAGGTTCAGGAGTCCAACTTGACTCGACTAGAGTCATGGGGAATGTCCCTTTGTCGACTGAACCTAATGTAGGTTCAAGAGTCCAGCTTGACTCGACAAGAGTCATGGGGATGTCCCTTTGTCGACTGAACCAAATGTAGGTTCAGGAGTCCAGCTTGACTCGACAAGAGTCATGGGGAATGTCCCTTTTTCGACTGAACCAAATGTAAGTTCAGGAGTCCAACTTGACTCGACAAGAGTCATGGGGAATGTCCATTTGTCGACTGAACCAAATATAGGTTCAGGAGTCCAACTTGACTCGACAAGAGTCATGGGGATGTCCGTTTGTCGACTGAACCAAAGTAGGTTCAGGAGTCCAACTTGACTCGACAAGAGTCATGGGGATGTCCCTTTGTCGACTGAACCAAATGTAGGTTCAGGAGTTCCAACTTGACTCGACAAGAGTCATGGGGAATGTCCTTTTGTCGACTGAACCAAATGTAGGTTCAGGAGTCCAACTTGACTCGACAATAGTCATGGGGAATGTCCCTTTGTCGACTGAACCAAATGTAGGTTCAGGAGTTCCACTTGAAATGTGTTGAATGCACAATCTATTCAATATTTTTATCATGTGTCGAGTGATTATAAGGCATGCACCGGGCTTGCCCAAAATTTTCTTGAATGAAAGCGACCTTCATATCTAATGATGTCGTGTCAAATGGTGAAGGCAGTCATGAAGAGAATTTTGTTGTTGAGAGCAAGTGGTGTCAAGTTGTATTAATCCAGAATTCATCATCTTTTCGACGAAATATCTTTATATTTCCTAGATCTTCCACGTGTCGTTTAACGAAGTAAAACCTAACGCAAATAACGAGGAGTCTTTAGGCGGGAAATGAACCGCCAAAAGAAGTAGTATAAGAGTGTCTTGATGGGTTCATTTGTTTCATTCACAAGCTCAACGATTTGGGAGAGAACTTCAAGGCTCCAAGGTACTTCTTCAAAACTCTCTTCGCGTTCTTCATTTCTTTGAATATTCATAGAGTAGCTTCAAACTGTTCTTAGCTAAATTAGGTTGTTTGATCTTTTGAATCATACGTTATTTGGTGGATTTGTGTTTGGAGAGGGGAGTAGGATTTGATCTTTAAGAAACCCAAATCTTAGAAATATTTGTTTTAGACTCGTCGAGTAGAATATGTCGAGTGAAGAATCTTTAGAAAGTTTAGGCGAACAGATTGATAAATTCGTAGGAGTATCATCGAGTGAATCAACAGAAGAAAATCATTAAGGGACTGGTCGCGTCAAGAATTATCCGAAGAGGGACCCGTTACCATTTTGTCGCATGAAATTCCCGTGCATGCGATTCCTATTAGATCATTGGCAGCAGTTGAGGAGTTTAGTGGAGCGGTGAGCACAAGTGAGCCGACCAACTTGCTAACCAAGAATCCAGCTAGTCGGATGACGGCTAGTTTGCTGATGGAAATTAGGAGTAAGTACATATTTCCTAGATCAATGGAGTTGAGGGTGCCCTTGCCGACTGAAAGAATCGACTATAAAATTCCCGGGTGGATTGGATTTTATGTAGTACCGTTTTTCTAATGGACTTAGATTCCCCATACCGAGGTTAGCTTGGGAAGTTTTGGATCACTGGGATCGCTCCTTCTCAACTAATGCCGAATGCTTGGAGGATTTATTGTCGATTGAATGTTTAGCATTCGAACAAGGATTATTTTTTGAGGTGAAGGACGTTGTATACTCATACTATCTCAAGGAGCACTTAACTGAAAAAGGAGATATACTTTGTATCTTCGTCGTAAGAGGGAACAAATAGTTATGGGGCTTCCAACGAACGATAGAGGTAATTGGCAGTCGGATTATTTCTTTGTGAGGAATGAGGGTATCTTTGGGTCGACTGGAATGGGTCGTGTTTCAGAATATTGGAGTGTATTTAGTGAGTATCAGTTCCTTCAACTTATTGATAATTTATCAATGTTGTTGTCGTTTGATGCTAATGTGTGGATTGTTTGTTATACAGGTCCATTTCGAAACAGTTTGTTCGACAAAACACCTCAAATTTTGTCCAATACTAAAGCTCTTCTTGACCTTCCCGTCGAACAAGAGATTGGAGAATAATCTTGGTAGAGCAGAGATTAAGGGCAACATCAGTGTGGAAAGAAATCTTCGAATCAGAAGGTACATCTACCCCTTTGGCACTTTCTAAACACGTATTGGAAGTCATCTACTGTACTACTCGACTCGGTCGATTCGAGCTTTGTACGGAAATGTGTGGTTTATAAAGACTTTAACTCCAAAAGAAATTTTATGCGCAGAGGATATGATGTCGAGGCAAATAAAGGTAGCTTCAATTGATGAATTGAAAAGCCGAAAGAAGGCTAGGAAGCTTAGGATAAAGGAGCCAGTGGAGGTTCCAGAAACACAACAAGTGTGTCGACTGGAACTCCAAAGACTAAAGGGAAGTCGACTGAAATCATTGTCAAATGGGGGAAAAGGAAAGCGGATGAAATTGAAGACATTGACAATATTGTTCAGGACTCCATCAGGGTCGACTGCAATTTCTGACACCATCAAGCCTTGACCCTTTTATCAAGAAACTTCTACTGGAAGAGGACGAACAAAGGCTATCCAAGATTGGCCCCGTCGAGTCAATGAAAAAGGCTGCAGCTTTAAATTACCAAGTAAGGAAGTAATAAAAAATTTCTCATTATAATTTGTAGAATGGACTCTAATCAAGTGTTTTTTGCAGGAAATGGAGTGTAGCTTGCACATGCAACGGTACGTCGAATCAAATCTCAGGAAGCAGAGAGAAATGGAAAAATCATTTCGCAACAATGAAAAAGGAAATGGTCCAAATGAAGTCGCTTGGAAAAAGGAATGCTGAATTGGAAAAGGAGTTGAAGGAGGTGAAAGCTACTCTTCAGTTGGAAAAGGAAACCTCTGAGGTTACAATAGAGGGTTATAAGGAAGCGTTCGAAATGTGAAGAAGGAATGATGAATTGCTTGAGAATCTTGAAGGATTGCTCTCGAATCAATGATGAAAACGAAGTAATCTGATGAAGGATTTCCTTGAAGGGAATACAGCAGCTTGGGAACCAGAGAAATGGATTCAAGAGTATGACCGATTACTGGAAGTAATTTCTTCTTCCAACGAGGGTGATGAGGAAGAGAAAGGTGAAGAGGTCGACTCTAAAGTGGCTGAGAAAGAAATAATTGACGGCAAAGAAGAAGCGGTTGAAGTTCAAGAAATGGACAAGAAGAATAAAGAACTTAGTCGAATGGAAATTGAGCCGACTATTCAAGTTCAAGATATTCCTGCACCTGAAGCTGTTGCTGAACGCATTCCGGAAGAAGCTGCTCCAGAAATTTGAATCTCTTTGTAATTTTATTTTAATTTATCGCCTTTGTAGAACAATTTTAATGACTTAATGATATTTTGGGATAATATTTCAAATGAGATTTGTTATTAAGTCGAATCGCAATACATAAAGTAAAAATCACTCTGAACCCCAAATATAAATAAATGCACCGCATAAATTACCGGTAAAATTGCTTAAGGTGAATTGCATTCCAACTATTGTGAATTTGTCTCCCCTCAGTTGTTCGTAATTTGTAGGCTCCATGTCCAACAACTCTTGTGATGATGTATGGCCCTTCCCAATTTGGCCCCAACTTTCCATCTCCAACTTCTCTTATATTTTGAAAAACTCTTCGTAGTACCCAATCCCCTTCCTTGAATGTTCTGCTTCTGACATTTTTGTTGAAATATCTAGTCATTCTTTGTCGATGCGTCGCTAGTCGAATGGATGTACGATCCCTCAATTCTTCAATTGTTTCCAGCTAAAATTCATAAGTTGTTGATTCGTATCATCGTTGAGCCATTGGTAACGGGAGATGGATGGTTTCTTCTCAGTTGGTATCACATCACAGCTTCTGTCCCAAATGCAAGAGAGAACGGAGTTTCTCATGTGGAGGAACGGATAGTCGTCCTATAGGACCATAAGACTCCTGGTAGTTCATCCGCCCAGGCTCCTTTTGCTTTTTCTAATCATTTCTTTAAAGTATTTAAAATTGTCTTGTTGGAAGACTCGGCTTGACCATTTGCTTTGGGAATCGAGGGGTTGAAAAACTTAATTTGATCCTCCAATTTTTGCAGAAGTCTTGGAAGTGATTGCTGATAAATTGTGAACCATTATCAGTCACAATCTCTTTGGGAACGCCGAATCGACATATGATGTTCTTCCAGACAAATGATTGAACTTCTCTATCTCGTATCTTGGTGAAAGAGTCTGCCTCAATCCACTTTGAAAAATAATCTGTTAACGCCAGCATGTAGACTCGTTGACCAGGGGCGGTTGGTAGCTTTCCCACAATATCATTCCCCATTTCATGAATGGCCACGGGGAGAGAGTGGGATTTAATTTCTCAGGAGGGAGATGTGAAATCGGAGCGAACCTTTGACATTTCTCGCATTTCTTCGTATAATTAGCTGAATCAATTCTCATAGTTGGCCAGTAATACCCAGTCGAATGGGCGCGTAGAGCGAGGCTACGTCCTCCAGAATGGTTTCCACATTCTCCTTCATGCAATTCTGACAATACGTGATGTGCTTGGTCGTGAGTAAGACATTTTAAATATGGTCCAGAGAATGACCTTTTCAACAACTGTCCGTTGAAGACGGTAAATCTTGCTGACTTGTCTCTGAATCTTTCTCGCTTCAGTTTTGTCGTCTGGAAGTAGTCCTTCTTGTAAATATTTCATGAGTGGCGTCATCCATGAGTCGCTGATGTGATGGTGGTGATCTCCTTGCTTTCTTTCCAAATTACTGGCCAATTCAAATACACTACCGGAATGGATTGTGGTTTATCCCCCTGCATCGTCGACCCAAGGGTAGCCAATGCGTCTGCTTGAGTATTCTCGCTTCTCGGAACTTGGTTATTGTAATTCTTCAAACGTCGACTGGATTTCTTTCACTTTCATTAAGTAGGATGACATTTGAGGATCTCGAGCTTGATATGATCCTTGGAGTTGGTTGACTATCAGTTGAGAATCTGATACCACTTTTATTCTGCTTGCTCCAAGTTCTTAGCCAAACTGATCCCTGCTATCAACGCCTCATATTCCGCCTCATTGTTTGTAACCCTGAATCCACATTTGATTGCTTGTCGTAGTATATCTCCATCAGAAGTAGTGATCACCACCCCAAGACCACATCCTTTCTTATTGCTGGAACCGTCGACTGCAAGCTTCCAAAGTGATGTGGTCTGGATTGAACTGACTTCTTCATCTATTGAAACCCTCTGATTGAGACTGAAGTCAGCAACAAAATCAGCCAACGCTTGAGATTTGATTGCTGTCCTGGGCTGGTAAGTGATGTCGTGTTCGCCCAATTCGACCGCCCATTTCGTTAATCTTCCAGACAACTCCGTCTTGTGAAGAATGCTCCTTAGGGGATACTCTGAATAAACTGTGATCGGGTGTCCCTGAAAGTATGGTCGTAGCTTTCTTGCTGACATTACCAAGGCCAATACTAGTTTTTTCCAATGTGAGTAACGTGATTCTGCATCAAGCAATGCCTTGCTTACGTAGTAGACTGGAAGTTGGGTGTTGTCGTCTTTTCTTATCAAAACACACGCTCACACACAGCTTGATCTGAGACTCCTAAGTATAGGAAAAGCCTTTCATTGTCGAGTGGTTTTGACAACAATGGTGGGGACGTTAAGTATCACTTGAGTTCTTTGAGAGCTTCTTCTTCACAGGCGGAGTCCACTCAAAGTTTTTGCTTTCTTTATGGCTGAGAAGAACATAAAACTCTTATCTGTGGACTTGGAGATGAATCTGTTTAAAGCTGCAATTCTTCCTGCTAGCCGCATAACATCTTTTGGGCAGGTAGGAGAGGGAATTTCAAGAATGGATTTGATTTGATCAGGATTTGCTTCAATGCCTCGTCGCGTGACAACATATCCCAAGAACTTCCCAGAGGCTACTCCAAATGCACATTTTGTTGGATTCAACTTCATCCCATATTTATTCATTATGTTGAATGCTTCTCCCAAGTGCTGTAGATGCTGATCAGATCTTGAAGATTTCACCAGCATGTCGTCTACATAAACCTCCATTGTTTTTCCAATCTGTTGAGAGAACATCTTGTTGACCATTCTTTGATAAGTAGCTCCCGCATTTTTGAGGCCGAAGGGCATCACTTTGTAACAAAAAATGCCTTTATTGGTCACAAAGGCTGTCTTCTCTTGGTCGTCTGAATGCATAAGGATTTGATTGTACCCAGAATATGCATCCATGAAACTCAACAATTCATGCCGGCTGTAGCATCAACCATTTGATCGATGTGGCAGTGGGAAAGAATCCTTCGGGCATGCTTGTTCAGGTCTGTGAAGTCAATACAAACTCTCCACTTTCCATTTTTCTTTCGTACTACCACCACGTTGGCTAACCAGTCTGGGAACTGTACTTCTTTGATGGCACCATTTTGTAACAATTTCTGGACTTCTTCATCAATGATCTGATTTCTTTCTGGGGCGAACTTTCTTCTTTTTTGCCGGACAGGAGGGTAGTCTGGATCTATGTGGAGTTGATGGGTGATCAACCCAGGATCAATCCATGTCATGTCTTCATGCGACCATGCGAATCGGTCGTGTTGTTTTTGCAAAAAATCACTCAAGTCTGCTCGAAGCTTGGGATCCAGATTTGCTCCTATTTGAGTTTTATGATCTGCATGTTCTGGATGAATTTGGACCTCGTCCAGTTCTTCAATACTTGGGAGTGTAGGCTCCGAAGGATGAGGCCCGCTCTGTAATTGCTATGCTGATTGGATCTTAGCTTTCATTGTCGTCTGGTAGCATCCTCTCGAGGCAATCCTATCACCCCTTATTTCCTGAACCCCCACTTCGTTGGAAACTTTAGAGTTTGATGATAAGTGGATGACACGGCCCTCATTTCGTGAATCCATGGCCTACCGATGATAAGATTGTAGGCAGAAGGACAATCCAAGACTAGAAAAGTAGTCATTTGGTTAATTCCTCCTACGTAGACTGGAAGACTTATTTCTCCCAAAGTAAATTTCTGCTCACCACTGAATCCGATTAACACCGTTGTTCGTTTGTTAACTTTCCCCAGTTCAGCTCCCATATCCGCTAAGGCAGTTGCAAAAATGATGTTGGCTGAAGATCCCGTATCTACCAGAATCCGTTTGACCATAAAATTCGCCACCTGTAGGGAGATCACTAAAGCATCATGATGAGGGTTCATACTTCCGGAATTGCTGTCGTCTGGAAACTCCATCATCAGATTTGTAAACTTTTTCTCCATAGAGACTGTGGAATGATGAATGTTTGACATGATAGCCCTGGTATGTCGTTTGGCCGCTGAATACGAAACTCCACTGATCTCCGATCCTCCTGAAATGAAATTCACTGTGTTGTCGATTGGTGGAGGTGGAATTGTGTGCTTCTTCATGTCCACCCTCTCACTTCTCTGAGCGAATGTAGCTTTCCCTTTCTCTGTAAGTAAATCTCTTAGAAATCCCTTGTTCAGCAGCTCTAGGACTTCTAACTTAATGCCACACATTCAGCCGTCGTATGGCCGTAGTCTCGATGGAATTCACACCATTTACTTGTGTCTTTCTTTTTGAAGCTTTCTCTGCTGCGTGGAGGCCATCTTACTTCATTTCCCATTTTTTTAATACCAAAACTAATTCTCCTGGAGAAATAGAAAAATTGTAATCTGGGAGTTTTGGCTTTTCTGCTTGAACTCTTTCCTGTGTTTTGTATGGTAGCAGGGTCTTCGATCAAAGTCCCTTCGGAGGGGCTGATGTTCTTTCCTTGGGTGACTCCTTTTCTCTGAATGATGCCTAGGTGTCATTCTTGCGAATTCTTTATGTCGTTTGGAAGTATGAGGCGTTCTCTCATTTTGCACATTGGAGGAATTATCTTTCCTTTTATTTCTCTTGTCTTCTTCCCATCTGATTTCGACTTGAGCTCGTGCCATGGCCTGGTCCATTGTGTAGCATCGAAATTTAGTTAACTTTTTGTAGAGTCCGCTATCACAAAGTAACCCGTTTCTGAAAGCTTCCACAGCTGTCGGCTGATGTAAATCTGGAATTGTTATCCTCTCCTTGTTGAAACGGGTCACGTAGCTTCGCAAGGATTCACCCCTCCGTTGCTGGATGGTACTAAGGTCGTCAGTAGTTTTTTCAAGTTTGCAAGAGCTGGCGAAATGCTCCACAAACTTGTCTGCTAACTGTTGATAGGACTTGATGGATCTGTATGGTAGATTGATGAACCACGTAAGGGCAGGGCCTCCCAAAGTTTCTCCAAATCCTCTGCACATACCTGCTTCCCATTGAAGAGGAGCTAAGCCAGTTGACATCATTTTGTACTTGTAATGGATGACATGGTCGTCTGGGTCTGTGGATCCATCATATAGTTTCATGTCGGGTGGACTGAACTTCCGCGGTAACTCAACGGATGTAATGTTTTCCGTGAAGGGGGTGTCAAATGGTTCCAGCTCTGCTCTTCTTTATTGGTAGTTTCACTCCTGGAAGGCTGGACATGATTACTTCTTTAAATTCCTTCATTTCCCTTCTCATAGCGATGGCAACTTGTTGAGCTTGGTTGATGGGAGAATTTGGTAGGTCCCTCTGGTCCTCATCATTTGATGGAATGTTATCTGTTGTTTCGTTAAATGCTCCCAAGAGATTGACTGGTGTGATACGGTTATTGGGTTGATCTGAGATATCATGATGCCGAGATGGGGATGAAATTAACTCCAACTGTTTCTGAAGGTTCATGTTGGAATTACGAATGGTTAAATTTTCCTCTTCCAAAGCTTTTAATCTCTCCTGTAGAGTGGCCAGTTGTGATGCCATTGGATCGGTTGTCTGTTCATTGCTTGAAGCCATGAATTACTAAGCTGTGACTGCTGGTAGAATGCAAAATCTTTGTTTGCAAACTATTGCTAGGGCCCCACGGTGGGCGCCAAATTGTGGATGCTGGATTTCGGCCGAGGTCCACAATCAGAATTTGGAAATAGGGGCACTAACAATCCTGCAAAACAAAGAAGAATGAATGGGAGTAGACTGCCTACCGGTGTGGTAGGTACCGGAGACACTCCGACGCCCAAGTCAGTAGTATGAAATGATCAGTAAATATGTAAAATGTGAAAGCAAGGTTTGATGTTACCTTGAATTCTTTTGGTAGCCGTGAGGGGGTGATAAGTGTTTAAAGAGATGGATTACTCAAAGAGAGTTAGTGTCAGAGAGCAGATACTTGTAAGAAAGAAGTTGAACTCTGCCCTGTCTCTCGAATTTCGTTCCATTTTATAGATGAAGATTATCATCATTGGCAGCTGGCATAAGTCCCACCACGTGCTTTGTGTATTTGATAAAAAGTCTGGGCAGGTGGGAATAGGTTTCGTGTCGGGCAAAGTAGAAGAAGAGTAGTTGATATAATTAGAGGTTTTTGTCTTCAGGCTTATGACTTAATTGTAACACAATAATACATAAATCTTTTGGGCCTGGCCTTTACTTTCGGGCTTTGCATACCATTTTGGGCTCTCCATATCATTTTTGGGTTTAAGGTAAAGGACGGTTTTATCCTTGGCCCATTTTTGGTTCGTACAGTATGTATCATATACACATCCAAATACACAACATAAATGAAAAGCCCCAAATTTGGAAGTGGTCTCAAACCCTAATTTTTCAATTTCTTCAAATTGGACAAATTAGACCAAATTTGTTAAATCCAATACTTCAATCATGTTTCTTCCATTACAATCAAGTCTCACCACAATGAAACAACTATAGAGCAAATCTAGGTCATTTAAGAGTGGGTCAATAACTCTAGATTAGCAACAAGTTTCCAAAACCATCAAAAGAATGCTTGTTAACAAACTAGAAGCATTCTATGATCTTTTATACATGCTCAACCCATTCCAAAACTTCCATCCTCCAAAAATAAAAAGAATAAAGAATAGAAAAACATAAGAACATCACAAGATGAAGCCCACAACAAGAGGAACATTTTTCTCTCTAATGGAAGATTGGAAATACTTACTTAAATCCAAGCTTTTTCTTTGTTTTTATTTCCTTTGTCTCAAGCTTCTTTTTTCTTTCTTTTAATGGAGTTTTGGTTAGTGTTTTACAAGTTATGAAACCCTAAATGAAAACAAAACAATTTATACTTCCAACATTAGCACATGGCCGAATTTGGTATATACAAAATATCAAGATATTTATTTTTTTTTTTCATTAAAGTTCAACTTGCCAACTTGTTAAATTGATCATTACACCTTTAATGAATAATTCAAACAAGTCAACAATTGCAACTAAGTCATTAAATGAAATATCATAACTTAAAATATTCATACTTTAATTAATTTAATCATTTAACAATTAAATAATTAATTAATTAATTAAATACAATATATTAAATATATGTATTATATTTACAATAAATATAAATACATATATATTTATGATATTGGTCAAATATCTCAATTTGACAATTAATCAATTTGTATTTGAATTAATCTAATATTAAATACAAATACACAAAAATTAAGGAAATGACTATCGGGTCCCTACACATGTATTTTGCGTTTAACCTTTAAACGACTTTATAAATAATCAATATTATTTATATATGTTGCCCTAGTGCTCTACGAGTATATTTCATTAGTGAGACTCTCTAGATTCATGCATATCTGTCACGAAATCCAATTTCGTGTCCATAATTTATCCACCCGTAAATTATAACGATCACGGATAAACTCGCTGAATCATACAGGTCGAGGTCATGGCAAATATATAATTCCTCCGTCACAGGTATCCGGATATATCCTAGAGATATAGATGTTAACGTCAAATCTCTATGGGGATTATCTCGTCGACTTCTCTATTAGCAATCTCAAAAAGAATATTTAGAACTAGCTTCTAAATTGTACCACGTGCCCATGGTTTTTATCTGATTGCTAATCATATGGACTACCTATGCTCTGATACATATAACTGACGGATCATATCTCGATACACACAGGACACCCTGAGGATCTATCCACACCCAACGAACAGGCGGAGGTCTGATCTAAATAGATCGGTGATGTGACTGCCATCTAAGTGTGGAAGATGTCGCATGCGCCCACAATGGTATCTCAAGTCTAAGAATCACAAGTGCTACTCAACTCGATAAGATTCTTATTGACGTTGGTGTACCATCCATTAAGAATATTCGGTGAGGCGTTCAATGTTTATCCGCTATAAATACCTACACGTCTATACTAGTTTCCAAGACTTATGGTTCATTGAGAAACCATTGGAATAATATATTCCTGTATACGACATGTACCGGTCTCAACGAGTTTACTATACTGACCAAGTAGTGTAAACCTTGACCAGGAACTGTCTGAGAATGACAACGTCATGATACAACTCAATGTCAGTTGCGACGCTTTTGCAACAGCATCATGACTAGTCATTCCAAGGTCATTACATCTTTACCATATTAAAAGATACATTATATTATAGAAACTGCATATATTATTCATAATAATAACGTTTCACATAAGTATTCATAAAGAAATACAACCGGGAATTGGCGCTCTGAGCACCAACCCCAACAATTGTTAGATCATGCGTGCAACCGCTGGGTCGTGCGTGCAACTGTTGGGTTATGCTTTGATAACCTACTAGATCGTGGAGATTACCACCAAACTGTCTAATAACCGTTAAGTGAGCCTACTTGTAACTAACCAACTGCAAGGTATCTTCGCATATTCGTTCTTCTTTCTTCACTTGTTGGAAGATTCTTTCTTTGTTCTTTACGATTCTTTACCCACTGGTCGAATCGTCCTAAATTGAGTCGTTCTGGGTCAGTTCCTTCTTTATTCTTCCTCCAGAATGATGCCACGCCTTTTCGTCATTTAATAATTATTTTCCTGTTAACATATACATATTAAAATGTAAAAATAATTAAATAAATGATAGTTATATTCAATTCAACTCTACATATTATATACGGAATGACCTATAGAATGGTGATATCAAAGAATTAGTCCTTATTGAAATTTGTGATATGGATTCGAGCTTTGATGATATCAAAGAATTACTCTAAATACTATATACTTACTGACCTACAGAATAAAGCAGTCAGGCCTCATTTTTTTTTAAACTGTTAGCCATGTCCAAGGGAGCAGTCACTTAACACTTTATCTTGATTATATATGACAATGCTACTGCCTCTCTCATCCTTCTTCCTTGCTTTCTACATTAACATGTACTTAATGATCAACATTACAGTCAAATTAAGGTGTTTGATGAAAGTGCTTTTATGTTCCACGAAATGTTCCAGTGAACCTTTTGTGGCGGGAAAGCTGCAATTCACATTATGCAGCATAACAAGCGACATTATATAAATGATCAGAAGTGTTTTCAATCCAAGGGTTTATATAAAAGCAACTAGAAGTAGGGGCTGCTTCAAGTTACCTTAGATTTTAGGAAAAACCCACCTTAAGGCCCATGTATTCTCAATGTTTTTTACATTACACCCCTATACTAAATTTTCTACACATTACACCTATGTACTCTCAATGTTTTTTACATTGCACCCCTGTACTAAATTTTCTACACATTGCACCCCTGCACTCTCAAAAAATTGACATTCAACCCTTATTTTAACGGCAAGTTAACAGAGAAATATTCTGACATCACTCACCCTTATTTCGGATTGGATCGAGCAAATTTTTTTACTTTGAAGTTATGCTAGGGCGCATAACTATATGTTAGGGCGCATAAATATTATGCTCCTTCTGATACATTCAAAAATCCAACTAATTTATTGCAAAAACTAGATAAAACTACGATCTTGGAGTGTTATTACTGAACAAAAAAAAAAAACCAAGTATGAAAAATAATTTTCCTCACACTTTATTAACAGTACAGAGGCTGATTTATATACACAATTGGTGAGACTTATTTTTGGTAATGTATGCCAGATTTGCCAAGTATTATATGACTGTTACAGAATTGATTTTGGCTTGATTGTAGGCTAAATATGCTATGTCAATCTTGTCCTGTAATCTTGCAAGTTTGTCCTGAGTTTATGCAATCTGCTGTTATACGCCCCCGCAAGATTGTGCTGCCATCGGCAAGTCCAATCTTGGTTCGCAGGAGTTCAGTTCGCTGTCGGGACAGTGGCTTTGTCAATAGGTCAGCCAATTGATCTTGTGTGTGAACATGGCGGACGTCCAGCATTTTATTTTGAACAAGATCACGTACAAAGTGAAGGTCAATTTGTATATGCTTCATGCGTGAATGTTGAACCGGATTAAGGCTGAGATGGGTGGCTCCAAGATTGTCGCAGAGTAACAAGGGAGATTTCGTGGGTGGGAAACCAAGCTCTTGAAGGAGAGACCGAAGCCACATGGTCTCAGAAGCAGCATGTGCAAGAGCTCTATATTCAGCCTCTGTTGTAGAACGAGCTACAGCTCGTTGCTTTTTGGAACTCCATGAAATGGGATTTGGTCCCAAGAAGCTGATATAAGCAGACGTGGAGGTTCGATCATCAATGTTGCCAGCCCAGTCAGCGTCGGAATAGGTGACTAAAGTGGAGGTGGCAGATTTAGATAGATGGATACCATGAAAGAGAGATTGCTTTAAGTAGCGTAGGAGTCTTTTGGCTGCGGCAAAGTGAGTAACAGTAGGCTTATGCATGAATTGAGATAGCTTGTTCACTGCGAAGGAGATGTCCGGACGAGTCAATGAGAGGTACTGCAGGCTGCCAATGATTTTACGAAATGCAGTGCTCTCCACATTTGTTGTACCATCAATTAATTGGAGAGATTGTGTTGTGGAAAGAGGTGTAGAGACATGTTTGGCGCCACTCATGTTGGTGGTGGATAGGAGCTCTCGAATATACTTGTGTTGCGAGAGAAAGAGACCTGCCTGAGTTGGGACGACTTCCACACCAAGAAAGTAGTGAAGTGGACCCATATCCTTGAGAGAGAAACAATCTCCCAATTTCTTGATGATGGAATCTACAAATGAGTCGTCGTTACCTGTAATGACAATATCATCAACATAGACCAAGAAATAACATGTGATGGAGTTATGTCTGTAAATAAACAAAGAGGAATCAGCTTTAGAATTTTCAAAGCCAAATGCTACTATGGCATTTTTCAGTGTAGTGTACCAAGCCCGAGGAGCTTGTTTAAGCCCATATATGGCTTTGTGAAGTCGGCAAACATGATCTGGTTTAGATGGGTCTTTGAACCCTGGGGGTTGCAGCATATAAACTGTTTCAGATAGTGCACCATGGAGAAAGGCATTGTTTATGTCCATTTGTCGAAGCTTCCAGCCGTGTATAACTGCAATTGTTAAAATTGTTCTAATTGTGGCTGGTTTGACGACGGGGCTGAATGTATCTTTGTAGTCAATGTCAGGGCGCTGGTTGTATCCTTTTGCAACTAGCCGGGCTTTGAATCGATCAATTGTGCCATCTGATTTTCTTTTGACCCGAAAAACCCATTTGCACCCGATTATGTTACAGTTCGGAGGAGGTGGTACTAAATCCCAGGTCCCATGCTGCATAAGAGCTGTGAGTTCATGTGACATGGCAGTTCGCCATTGAGGTTGAGATAAAGCCTGACTGACACAGGATGGTTCAATGGTCTCAGGGAGTGGATGTTTGGATACAGAGTTAATTTGTTTGGGTTTGAAGATGTTATTCATGGACCGAGTTGTCATAGGGTGACAGCGATGAGTAGACGGGTCAGGTGGAGAAGAGGAACTCGAGTTGGGAGGGTCGGCAGCGTGTCTTTGGGGCGATATAGCTGGGTCGGTGAAGGTGTTTGATGGGAGGGAGTTAGTCAGAGTAGGGTGAAAGCCAGAGTTTGAGGAGGGAATCGAATGAGGGGAAGAGAGGGGGATGAGAGTACCTGAGGAGGACGCGTTAATGGCGGCTGCATTTTCCGGAGTCGAGGGAGAGGCTGGCAGGGGAGATGAGGTGGTATTATGTTGTAGTGGTGTGCAGTCATGAAGGAGCACGTGGGCTGGTGGGGTTGTCGGGGTGGTAGTTGTTGACGACGGAGAAGACATATGGGGAATGGTTGATTCATCAAAAAGAACATGCCTAGAGATATAAAGCTTGTGAGTGTTTAGATCAAGACATTTGTATGCACTTTGGGTGGTTGAATATCCTAGGAACACACAGGTTGTGGATTTTGGTTGTAGTTTGTGATTGTTGTAAGGGCGTGTGAGAGGATAGCAAAGACACCCAAATTTTCGTAATTTGAGATAATTTGGTTTTTGACCAAAGAGAGCCTCAAAAGGAGAAATGTTATGCAGAATTGGTGTGGGTTGCCTATTGATGAGATATGTTGCGGTAGAGAAAGCATGGGGCCAATAGGAGAGGGGTAACAAGGCATCATGTAGAAGGGTAAGGCCGGTTTCGACCAGATGACGATGGCGGCGTTCTGAGACACCGTTCTGTTGTGGGGTGTGAGGTGCGGTGGTGTAGTGGCTGATACCACTGGTTGACAAAAAGGATTTTAGGGCAATAAATTCTCCACCGTTATCAGAGTAAAGATTTTTTATTTGTGTTTGGAAGCGTCTTTCGACCATTTTCTTGAATTGGGGAAAGATTTGGGAGACCTCAGATTTGGTAGTCATGGGATAAAACCATATGTATTTTGTGAAATGATCAACCAAAATAAGATAATAGCGAGAACCGTCAATGCCAGTGTATTTAGCAGGTCCCCAAACATCAGTGTAAATGAGTTCAAGTGGTGTATGACTTTGTAAACTATTTGAATGAAATGGTTGTTGATGTGCTTTATTGATAGAGCATGAACTACATAAGTTGAATTGATGCTGTTTGGTGACAGTAGGAAGACAAAAATGTTTAACAAGGTAGCGGACAATGCGAAGAGAGGGGTGTCCAAGACGTTTGTGCCACCCATCAATTGAGGTCCGTTCATGCACATTAGCCACTATTTTGGAAGGAGGAGACTTTATGGATTCCGGAAAAATGTAGACGCCATTATCACATTCCCCGCGAAGCAGAATCATCCCCGTGTTTTTGTCCTTCACAAAGAAATGAAAAGGGTGAAATTCAACAAGAACATTATTTTGCTTGGTAAAATGATGAACATATATTAAATTTTTGGAGATACTAGGAACACAGAGCGTATCACTTAAAATAAAATTGTGTTTGGGTGAGCTTATGTTCAAGGAACCAATGTGTGAAACCATCAAACCTGAGCCATCACCAAGAGCGACTTCATCGGTACCATTATATTCTGAGTGAATTGATAAATTTCCAAGATCACCAGTTATGTTGTGAGAGGCTGCTGAGTCCATAAGCCATGGCTTGGGTGGTCCAGTGGAGGATGTGACGCAGTTTGCAGTGAATTCATTGGGCTGTAATTGAGGACAGTGTTTGGCAGTGTGGCCCATGCGTTCACAGTATTGGCAGCGAGGGGTATATCGCTTCTGATTGTTGTGGGGCTTGCCGGGCCCATTACTGAAGCGGCGACCATCACGGTGAGGACCATGCTGTTGGTGAGCTGGGCTTTGACGGCGATGCCCATTTGCTCGATAGGGTTGTTTAGATGAGTCAATCTCAGAAGGGGAGTGCCCTTTGGCCGTATAATTTGCAGTCATTACCAACCGCTGAGTAGCAGTTTCCATTCGACGAAGATAGGTCTCGTGACCAACCAGGAGGTCATGCAGCTCTTCGAAGACCAGTGACTTCTCACGGGCGCGAATGGAGGCAGAAATTTCCTTGAAATCAGACCCTAACCCATTCAGAACATAGAGAGTTAGGTCGTCATCTGAAAGGGGATGATCAATGATGGCAATTTCATCTGCCAAGGATTTCACGGTATGGAGATAATTGGTGATTGATTGATTTCCACGCTGGATTAAAGTGAGATCCTCCTTGAGTTGCATCGCACGACTGCGAGAGCGGCTGGCGTAGAGGTTTTGAAGTTTTTTCCAAGCGTCATGAGATGTTTTGGCTGTGGCAATGAGAGGGGTAATTGACGCAGATGTGGAGGCGAGAATGGCACTCAGGATAAGCTTGTCTTGTCTGATCCAGTGGGTTTTTAGGAGCGTATCAGTGGTGGTACTGGTGGAAGTGGGGCAGAGAAGAGTGCCTTCGACATAGTCGATTAAATCATACCCAATGAGGAGTGCTTCGAATTGAGCGCGCCATTGAGGAAATGTGGAGGGGGTTAGTTTTTCATTGATTTGGGCAGTAATGTTCAAGGAGATAAGTTGCAGATTTGCTGCAGGAGAGGGTTGGGTGGTGAGGGAAATAGTTGGTTGTTGATCAGAGGAGGAAGACATGGTAGAGATTTGGATCGTTGGCTCGTGAAAGGCTGGCTCTTCTGATACCATATGAAAAATAATTTTCCTCACACTTTATTAACAGTACAGAGGCTGATTTATATACACAATTGGTGAGACTTATTTTTGGTAATGTATGCCAGATTTGCCAAGTATTATATGACTGTTACAGAATTGATTTTGGCTTGATTGTAGGCTAAATATGCTATGTCAATCTTGTCCTGTAATCTTGCAAGGTTGTCCTGAGTTTATGCAATCTGCTGTTATACAAAGATGCTTCACGGTTATCAGACACCATTCCTAAAGAACGACAACGAGTATTACATGTCATGCGTGCACATTTATAGCAAACACCCATTTTTTTAGCTCTTCTCTTTTTAGCATAGGTGCTTCTTACTAAACCAGTCAGATATGACACAAATAAGGGTGGGTGATGTCAGAATATTTCTCAACTCTGTTAACTTGCCGTTAAAATAAGGGTGGAATGTCAATTTTTTGAGAGTGCAGAGGTGCAATGTGTAGAAAATTTAGTACATGGGTGCAATGTAAAAAACATTGAGAGTACATGGGTACAATGTGTAGAAAATTTAGTACAGGGGTGCAATGTAAAAAACATTGAGAGTACATGGGCCTAAAGGTGGGTTTTTCCTAGATTTTATAGGGTCTACACGAACTCTTAAAATTGACTTTTATGGAAAAAAAAAATGTCATATTATATATTAAAATTTGAAATTGCTCTGAATTTAGAGTCATAATTTTGAGTCAAATTTAAGAGTTTCAATTAACCGTTTGTGTCAACTCTTACTAAGACGACCTCTGTCTAGAAGGGATGTAGCATGAATTTGTTATCAAATTTTGCATTGTTTTTTTTTTTTTTGAATCGTTGGAAATCCCACCATCGAATCATCCTTTTCGAGACTAAACGGAGCAGGTAAAACTCCCGACTGTCCCAGACTTCTACAAGAAACGTACTTTCTGGATTCGAATCCAGAATCTCAATGTGAGATTGTGAATCATACACCATCAAATCACATCTATTGCGGACAAATTATGTTGTTGTGTCAAATGTAATCCAGCCCTTGATCAATTGTCACATCTGTAAGACTGATGATTCTAGTTGTAATATAAATAGTGAATGAAAATGAGGCAATCTTATGCCGGTTTTCATCATTTTGCTGTGCAGTGCAAGTTCCGCACATTTAAGTTTACAAATTTAACCATTACAAGCCCCCATCCATGTTTCAATTTTCATGCTATTAATTTAAAATTTGTGATATTTTATAGGCCAAAAAAAAAAAAAAAAATTCAAAATAATGTGAAATTGTTGGATATCATTTGTGTGGTTGGCTTAGAGACTATTAATTGTTTTAAAGCGATGGTCCATGGAATCAACGTGTTGTGGTTGTCTTTTAATAGTAACATAAAGTCAAGTTTGTCAAGCGGGTCTATACTTTCTGATTAAATCAGACGTTTTTCAGATCAATTTTTGGCAATTGAAATTGAGAGTTTATATGGATTTTTTTTTTTTTTTTTAAAATAAATAGCACATTAGAGTACAGGAAACATATATTAACGATTCAATCATGCGTGATTTGATGGTATAGAATTTAAGGTCTCATATTGAGATACTGAGTTCAAATTTAGAAGTAATTTGGCGACGAAATTTTTAACGACTAGCATACCGCTAGTCATGAACTTCTGTGGGTCCACTTGATTTTTTTCAGAAAAGTTAAATATTAAATTTGTTTATTTATATTATATTTTGTTTAATTTTTATTATTTTTTTTTAAAAATAAAAAAATGAATATTGACAGTCTACATAAATCTACGAATTAGATTGTAGTGATTTACGCGACACAATCAACATCATCTGATTCAAAATCATACCATAGCCTTGATAAGTCATGGTAGTCGAAATTTTAATTCAAGAACTGCTACAAACAAGAGGTATTTCGCTGAAAAGAAGTACATAGTTTTGTGTATACAACAACAAAGATTACAGCTCGGTCGTGATTTTTATTTCATATTTAAAAATAGAGATAATATTAAAAAATATTAAATTATTATTTTAATTTATTAATTATATAACAACCCTTGATAAATTGAAAAAAAAAATCTCAAATACCCCATATATCAGTCCCCACCCTACATATTCATCAGTATCAGTATAAGAGCCTGGACCACCCCAACATCTAGAGAGATAGAAAAATAATACTCGAAACGTTGGAAATCCCGTCCTTAAATCATTCGAGCTGCGTTTAAGTGGAACAGTTAAAATTTTCGGTTGTCTCAGATTCTTACAAGAAACACAGCTTCTGGATTCGAACTCATCACCTGTAGATCAGATATTCATGAGCTCTACATCACCAAGTCACGTCGATTGGAGAGAGAGAAACAATACTCACTGCTGAGTGTTTTAAGTTAGCTAAGCTAGCCATATAGCCATGGGAATGGGAATGAAGTCATTCTTGGTGAGACCAAGAGAAATAATACTCACTACTGAGTGTTAGGTAACTAACTAAGCTAGCCAAAAGCCATAGGAATGGAAATGAGGTCATTCTTGGTGAGATTAGTGCCATATGCTGCAATGGTGGTGACTGAGGTTGTCCAAGTTGGCATCATAACACTCAGCAAAGCAGCAATGTCCCAAGGAGCCAGTCACTTTATCTTGGTTGTCTACTCCAATGCTCTTGGCTCCTTCATCCTCCTCCCTTTTTCTTTCTTCCTGAACAGGTACCTAAATACTCATTTAATCAACAAAACCCTTGTCCCTTTTTTTTAAAAAAAATGATTATGATTGCTTCATCTTCTTCTTTTTTAACCATATGGTAGGACAAACAGGCCTCCATTGACCTTTGATTTCCTCTTGAAAGTCTTTCTCCTTAGCCTTGTGGGGTATGTTACATATATTTTTAATTTTGCATATTGAAGTGGGGATTTTACTTGCTTTCATGGAAAGGATCAATTAGGTTATGTGATCATATGTTTGCAGGATTACTTTGATTCAGAACTGTATATATATTGGTGTCAGCTACAGCTCTCCTACTCTTGTGTCTGCTTTAAATAACTTAATACCAGGGCTCACTTTCCTCCTTGCTGTAATCTTCAGGTTCTTTCCTGCTCACTATATTTTGTCTTTAAAAAATCTAAATTCAACAGCTATAAAATAATAATTTAAATGCTTAGAACAATTGTTGAAGACAGTAAGTAATTGCATAATTGACGCAAACTATGTAATAAAAAAAAATCACTTTCTTTATTTAAGAGCTAGTGGATGTCTGTGTTATGAGATTCGATTCTGTCGATTTTGACCGCTTTCAATCGATATCGATGATTTTGATTAATTAATCCGTCGATTTTCGATTTCTTAAAGATAGGAATATAAAAATATATGTTTCTATCTTTAATTTATTATATATTCTTAAATAATGACAAAATTTTCTACATGTATCAAAACGGTTCCATTTTCATATTGACTAAAACTCTTTATCATTTCTCATAATAAATAAATGATTTTTAATAATTTTTGGAAGATTTTGATAGATGAGTTTTGATTTTTTTTTCTTAGTCATGCGAAATGTCAACTTTACCCTTCTCAAATTAATTTCTAATTAATTCTCAATTATTTCTGATTAATAATAAATCGCTCACGGGGTTTATTGCTGAATTCTGATTAAATTGTTCAGATGGGTGTATACATTTTGACAACTTTTTCTTTTTAATAGGATGGAAAAACTGGATTGGAGAAGTTTAAGAAGCCAGATAAAGATCCTGGGCACTCTGGTATGTATAGCAGGAGCATTCGTTATAACTCTTTACAAGGGTCCTCCGGTGGCCGCCGCCGCCGCCGCCGTGTCAGTCGAGCACCCACAATCACCTGCACTTTCTTTGTTGGCTACAACAAATAATTGGATCATGGGGGGCATTCTCATAGCAATTGCTTGTTTATCTATTACTGTAACAAACATTTATCAGGTGAATGTCACTTCATACAGAACTTAAAATGTTTTTTTTTTTTTTGGATTACAATTATTTCACTACTTAGAAATTCAGAAATAATAAATGGGTATAAATTTAGTTTTGTAAAATTTTACATTTTAATACAAAGCTTTATAATTTATTAAAAGAAGTATTGAGAAATAATAAAT
The DNA here is from genome assembly GCA_019454045.1 of Zanthoxylum bungeanum. Classification (NCBI taxonomy): domain Eukaryota; kingdom Viridiplantae; phylum Streptophyta; class Magnoliopsida; order Sapindales; family Rutaceae; genus Zanthoxylum; species Zanthoxylum bungeanum. The sequence goes on from SKCR01048924.1 coordinate 39,219, forward strand.
GGGTACAAGAAATATTGTATTATGATATTTTATTACTTAGTAAAATATAAACTTCTGTAAAAATATAATTGTATCCATTTGTTATTTTTCAATTTCTAAAATAGTGAAAAAATATATATATATTGTGAGAATATACAATGCATTGAACTAACCACTTGTCCATCTTTCATTTTGAAGGCTGCAATTCTGAAAATATATCCCTCAGAGGTGACTTTAGTGGTCTTTTATAGCTTATTTGGCACCATACAGTCTGCCATTGTTGCACTGATTGCAGAGAGAAATAATACAGATGCTTGGAAAATAAGCTCTGATATTGAACTCATCTCTGTCATTTACACAGTAAGCATACAATAATTTCCATTTCATGTTCTTTTTTTTTTTCCTTAACTAGATCAAAGAACAAATAAAACTTAGAAATTTTTTTTTTTTCATTACCCAATTTGTTCAAAAGGCAGTGTCTGCAAATGTGGTGACATTTGGTGTGGTAGCATGGTGTATACGTATAAAAGGGCCAGTGTTTGTTTCCATGTTCAAGCCTGTGGGAATCTTTATTGCAGTCTATATGAGTGCCATCTTCCTAGGTGACACACTCCATCTTGGAAGGTAATTAACCTTCTCTCCTTTCTTTTCTAATTTCTTTTCTAATATTAGAGCTCGTTTGGAAATGTTTAAAATCATATTAAAAATATTTTTTCAAAATTAAAATATTTTGAAAGCAATGACGTTACTATAACTTTATTTAGTGTAGATAAAATTTGATTTTCACAAAAAATTGTAGATACGTACTCTTCATTTTAGTGAGGTAAATTAAAATTATCTTATTAACATATTAGACTTTTCATTAATTTATAGATACTTTTCATTAACATATTACTCTTCATTTAACTTTTTAAATTAACTCGTTCATTAATTTTTTTCATTCTTGGTATAGTGTTATTGGAGCAGTCATAATAGTCGCTGGCTTTTATGGAGTGATGTGGGCAAAATCCAAAGAAAATGAAAATGGTGTATCCTCACAAGAGGCTTCTCTCCTAGATGCATGATCATGTACAAGGATAGAAATTTTTTTACTCTGGGAGAGAGGAGGATAGAAGCTTCAAGCTACTTATTGATGTATGGTAATTTTAGGAAGTCTAGAAGTAGTATTATATTTGACTTTATTTGCCTTAATAAAGTAAGATTAGGAATGGTTACTATAAAATAAGATTAATCTTCAAGAGTAAAACAATTTTCCAATTCAATAAAATTCCTCCTATTTTTCCTATAAAAACATCAATTTAAATCTTTTGTTGATAGATTTGTTTGGATTAGAATATCATCTAGTCATTGTAAAGTGATATATTTGTTTGTTAATCTAGGCCATCATCTCTAAATTCTTGGCACACACCAAGTGGTTTCTTACTCTCAAGTATAAGAGTGTTGAAGTCATAAAATAACTCAGTAAGATCGGGGTCGATCCACAAGGAATAGATTTAATAGAATAAAATAACAATTTGAGTAAAAATAAAAAGACTTGAATTGTTTGAGTAATTAAAATTTTTAAATTAAACTACAATAATAAAATAAAATATTGGGGTTAGGGGATCCAATTTTAATATTTCAAATTTAGAAATCTCATTTTTTATAATACATAAATTGTCATTATTACCCAATTAATTTATTTCAGGAATTAAATACGCTGAAAAAAATAAAATCAGCCATAAAAGCGGTGATAATTTTTATCTATAATAAGTCCAGTTAGGTACTCAATTATGTCAAATAAATAAAATCAGTCATATAGGTGGTAACAAAGTTTATCAATAATTAATCCATATTTAAATTAAGTATTATTCATTAGACTAAAATTTATATATTATAACATAAGTGAGATTAATTTATATTATCATATTTAAAACTTCACCCTTTTACCCCAACAGTATGAAATTAGCTACACATGATTTGAATAAAAACTCGTATAATTTTATTATTAAAATAAAAAAAATACAAGAAATCTAAAATAAAACACACAAGAGCCGGATCCATTCACAAAATCTCAGAGAAAATTCTATGAAAGAAGCTGAAGAAAATGAGACATCGAGCACCTCTATTTATAGTGGAGGGCTCAACACCTCCACCTTTCCAACCTTCACTCTTCTTTTTTAATTTTTTTATTATTTTTTAAATTTATAATGTATTAATATTATATAATAATATTACACACATATATAAAAAGTCTTGGTGGGACCTCCAGTATAATATATAAAAAAGATTTTATATATAAAATCTTAGTGGGTCCTCTAAAATAATAATAATAATAATAATAATAATAATAATAATAATAATATAATAATAATATAATAATAATAATAATAATAATAATAATAATAATAATAGAATAAATTTGTTGGTAAATACATCGTAGGCTCATTTTGTCGCCAATATAAGATTTGAATCTAGCTGTCACGCTCTTTTCGGGTTTTCTGAGTCCTGAAATGCAGATCTCTTATCCATTTTTTCTGTTGAGCTTCCGAAACAGTATTTTACCTACAAAATAAATAAAAATCACAATAAAGCATGAATATAATTATTATTTAACAAATGTGCTAAATTAAGAGGGATTAATGAAACTACAAGTGTAAAATGATTAATTTTCCTTTTAATAAATGTATACTTTTTAGTGTTCATCAATCCTCATGTTAATATGAGCCAATATTTGCTAGAACAATAAATTTTACAACACTATTTCAAAATACTAAATATGTTTTAGTGTTCGACAAAGTGTTTTTATTATACTTAGATTCGATGATGATATGAGTTTTATAAAATTTTTTTAATAAATTATGATTGGTTTGATTAGACCCGGTTATGGCTCCAGTTAGAAACCGGAACCAAACCTGTAGGAATCGGCCAGTTTCGGAATCAAAACCAGATTTGTTCGGTTCGATTAGGGTTATATCCCAATCGAACTGGATAGAACCAGACTGTTCCAACGGTTCACACCAGAATCGTTGGAACCGTCCAGTTCCAAAGGTTCTACGGTACCAGAACCGTATCATTCCGGTTGGAATCGTTGGGCCGGCAGCAAAGAGCAACGACTCGCTACTGCCTTTAAATTTATTACTTTTTTGTGTAAAATGTAATTACTAAATTACCGTTAATATCATTAATAAAACGGTTAGTTTTATGGGCAATTAGGTATCATAAAAAATAATCCAAAAATGTATAAATATGAATCATTCTTCATTTTTTCACCCACTGATTTTCAATTCTCTGAATTTCTTTAATTCTCTCATCTTCAATTTCACATATTGATTTAATTTTGTAATTCTTCAATATTAAAAAAATGGCAAGCTTATCTCAGAACACCATGTCTAATGTAACAACTCAAGAGAGCGGCAAAATTATCATTACACGGAGAAGAGAAGTTAAGTCTCGATCTTTTGATATTTTCAAAATTTATTTTCATTTACTCGAGACCGAAAATGAATGTCTAAAAGTAATATGCAACTATTGTGGTGTATCTTACAAATTTATTGGCGGCTATGACAATATGAAGAAACACTTAGATAGACAATATGCCGCTGAAATTAGACTTGATACAATACAAACTCAAATGGGCAGGTACGCTTCATCTAGTAGAGTTACGAGTTCTTTAGATTTATTTAAATATTCTGATGCTAAAAATATAGAAGAATTTGTTAAATTTACTTGTATGACACATCTTTCTTTAAGTTTTGGTGAAAATTTATTTTTACTAATTATGTTCGAAATATTTTAAATCTTGTTGCCTGTAAAATGCCTAGAAGTACAACAAAATGACATTTTTTTTAAATTATACAAAGATGGTAAAATTATTTTAAATAAAATATTTAAAGATATTAAAAGTTGTCTTTTTATTTGTTCTGATATTTGGAGTGACAATTGACAAACACATTCATACATGGGTGTGTGACTTATTATTGGATTGATGCATCATGGAACATGCAAAAATGACTTATTGCATTTAGAGTTTTTAATTAACATCATACTGCATAAAATATTTATAGAATGATTAAAGTAATTTTTTATGAATCTGGTTTATTAGGAAAAATTTTAACAATTGGTTTTGACAATGCATCTACAAATACTGCATCAATTAGATATTTAAAAGAAATATGTCAACCAAATTTGAGGGTCAATTTTTTCATGTTCTCTGCATATACCACGTCCATAGTTTATGTGTTTAAGATGGTCGAACTTTTTTAGAATATCTCATTAATCCCATTAAGATTTCTTTTAATTGTATTTGGTCATATTATAATGTCATGAGAGAATGGGGTAAGTTTTGTAAATTAAATGGTGTAAAATTGGTAAAATTGTCACGAGATGTTCCAACTCGTTGCAATCCAACTTATTTTATTTTAATTCATGTTTTCAATACAAATATATATTATGTAGATTTTTCCCAACACGTTCAACATATAACACTATTGTCTAGTCAATGAGATATTGTGAAAAAATTAGAACTTTTAAAAGTTTTTAATGATGCTACAAATATTTTTAGTGGAGTTTATTATCTTACAACAAATGGATCTCTTATTGAATGTTTGAATATTGTTGGTACACTGTATGAGCATGCTGAAAGTTCAAATATAATAATATTATTTTAATTGAAGCTATTGTCGTTATGAAGAGAAAATGATTGACTTATTTTAAAGACATTCAATTATTTTATCTTATTACCATAATTTTTTATCTTAAATTTAAATTAGAAGGTTTGAATAGTAGCTTACAAACTTATTATGCATATTTAAGAATAGCTGATGAAATTAATATCAGAAAAATAAGAGATGAAATAAAAATTGATTTAATAGATTTATTTAATGATTATGTTATTAGATATAACTTGCAATCATCAGGAAAATCTAGTAGCGAACCAGTAATATATTCAAGACTTAGCATAGGTGATTACTAGAATGAAATAAAAAATAGATGGATAACACGACTAACAACCCAGAATTGGATAATTATTTATCTACAAATTTCGAGTTTCCTCCTAAAATTTTAATACGTAAAATTTTTCAAGTACTTTACTAGTGGAACCTACATCGAAATGTCTATCATATTTTATCAATTATTGCTAAAGAAAAGCTGACAGCATATGTTTCCACCGTTACGGTTGAACAAACCTTCAGCTTATAAGGCAATATTTTTAAGCGAAACAATCTTCATTACATCTCAGTATTTTAGAAGCAACAACATGTGTGAATGATTAGATCAGAGCAGAGCTGATCTGAGGCAACAAGAAGACGCCACTGATAATTTTGAAGACTTGTTCGACAATGCATCTGCAAATGCAAGCGGAACGGGAGTTGAATGATCAACAACATGCACATATAATGATGATGAGTAAATAATTTTAATGGCAAACTATCTAAAAAATGTAATGGAACTACGTGAGCTTTGATTCCTCTCGCCCCTAGAGGATATATATGTAGACAACTTAAGTTTTTTAAAAGTTTAAGTTCAAGCTCTTTTATTTTATTTTTAATTTAATGTAATATAAATTCAAATTAGTAATTTTAGATAAATTTGAATTCCACTTTTATTTTTTTAAAAAAAAAATTAAAAATTAAAAATTATTAAAAAAATCGAAACCGAACTGAAACCGTCCATCCGGTTCGGTTCCGCTTCCCGGTTCCACAAACGTGGAATACAGTTCCGGTTTAGAACCGAACCGAATCGATGGCCAAGCCTAAATTTGCTATTAGATATTAATTTATATATAACCGAATCTTAAACGTGTGTTATATTACAAATAATTTGTTTTGTTACTGTGTCCTTACAAAAGAATTTGAACAGCAGTAAATACAACACAGTTGTTACAATAATCAACAATACAGAAGTAATAATAAAATAACAGGACAACAGTAGACACAGATCAGGAACGAAGGCAGTGGAAAGAATTTCGAGGCTTGCAAAAATTGGCTGGGCCGAGCCCGCACAATTTGGTCCGGCATTCGTGTACGCAGGTGCACACGAGCCAAGCTTGATTCGGATTTGATTTGCACCCCCCCCCCCCCCCCCCCGCGCACGTAGAGAGAGCCTCTATCCTTACAACTCTTACCCATCTACATATGAGCAATCATATATAAGCATAATATTCTCTCCATAACTTTCCCATATGGGACAAGCTTACTTTTCTTTATTTTCCAACACCAATGGGTGAACTTTGAGCAACAATTTCTCATTCACCCAAGCATCATTTTAAGCATATGAATATACCATTTCGAAGTACTCACGGAGGAGTATCCGAATCATTTAATAACAACCACTAACACGAAGTGGACCATGCTTAAAATTGAGCCTCAAAATGCTTACTTATAAGCAATTTTCCAACATGTTACTATTAAAGCACGAGTGATAAAAAAATTATGAAAAATTTAATACAATTCAATCTAACAGTAAATTCAAATACGTTTTAATTATCCTATTACTTCGCTTCTGCTACCACCATTGTGTCACTTACAAGTTTCTGCATCGATTATTTCATTTCACTCCATGAAATTGAGAAACTTTGCCTCCCTTTCTTAAGCTATTAATTAAGGAAGAAAGAATGCCACAATAATATCCTATTTAGTCAAACACTATCACATAATTAATAGTTATATCTAATGTATTTATGGACCAAAATGAGCATGGATTTAAAGGAATATTTGATATGAAGGATGTCATTCATTTTCTGCATATGAAAATAACCAATAACAAAGAATCATACAAACCAACAAGAACAAGAAGGTTCCTGTCTCGCTTCTCTACTTCAGTAATTATTCGAGAGTGGGTTCCCAACACTAAAATGGGTAAATGGATAGGATTTTGAAAATCCTTCCGCCAATTTAAATATTATTTATTATTATTCTTAAAAATTTTTAAGAAAATCAAGTTTCTTAAATTTTGAATTGATGTTATTATTATTTTTTATTAAGTCCGAATTTAAATAAGTTTAAAATCATGGAGGATTTTTTAAAATTTAGCTCATTTATCTACCCTAAAACTCATTTGAATTGAATGTCAGACGATTTAAGTCAAAAATATTTCGGCACTCTTTCCGTTTTTGCATTTTCAGGATTCGAAGAACGGGTTGAGTATTAGCTATTTATCCTCCACGAATCCATAAAAGAGCCGTACGAAAAGAAATATCATCCATGAGATACAAATCTATCAGTTGAGACCCGGATTCTTAATAAGCAAAGAGCAGTGCTTAGATTTGGCTAAAGTCACTGAAACTTCCATTTCACCAAAGCAAAAGCAACACATTATTATGTCACATTGTCAGCGGAAAAATCTATTATGCAATAGTAATATCACGTCACTATATAACAATACTTAATAAATACGTATTAAAAAGATAAAAACTCATGCATATTATATACTTATTTGTTTTATAGTACCATGTCTCTCATACAATGGTGATACTAAAGATTTTCTCGTCATAAGTAATTATTTTGTATCATCATTATATGGGTGATGTGATACTATCAATCAATAAATATAATAATATGTGGAGTTGTATTAATATAACTATCACTTATTTAATTATTTTTTATTATTTTAGTACGTGTGATAAAATATTATTATATTATTATACGAATGATGTGGTACGATCGTTGACTATAAAAAATTGGACGTTTAGCATCAAACCTTTAGGGTCGGAAAATTTTTCGACGCTAATAAACCCCCTAGCGTCGAATTTAAATTTCGACGCTAAAGGTTCTATTCTTTTAGCGTCGTCGGACCTTTAGCATCGAAATAGTTTTTTGACTTCGACGCTAAATGGTTGACTCTTTAGCGTTGAATATATTTCGACGCGAAATGGTCTACTCTAGCGTTGAAATTTAAATTCGATGCTAAAGGGTCTACCTCTTTAGCTTCCAAATAGTTGTTTGACGCTAAATGATTGACGTTTAATTTTAGGGTCAAATTTATATTTCGACACTAAAGGTTCTACCCTTTAGCGTCGAAAAATTATTGGACGCTAAAGGGTCAACATTTTATCGTCGAATTTTAAATTTTGACGCTAAAGATTAAAATTAAATTTTTTGAATTCTCACCTTCTAAAATTTGAATTTATCACTTAATAAAATTGGATTTAAATTTTTGATATTTAGCGACAAAATTTCGACGCTAAAACTCAAAAATTTCGATGCTAAAGGGTAATTTTAACATTTTCGAATTCCTGCTTTCTAAAATTTGATTTTATCGCCTAATAAAATTATATTTAAATTTTTGACATTTAGCTATGAATTTTTGACGCTAAAAGTAAAAAATTGTGATGCTAAAGATCAAAATTTTGGCAGAAATAATTCTCATTATTTGAGGACCTTTAGCGACGAAAGCCTATTTCGTCACTAAATGTTAATTTTTCCCTATAAATTCATTTGCTCTTTCATTTCTCCTATTCATACTTTCTTTCTCTCATACTCTTATTTCCTCACTAAAATTCATTTTTCCTTAAGTGTTTTGTTCGATTTTTATATTTTATATTAACATCTAATTTTATTTTTATTTTTATTTTTATTTTTTTATAGGGGAATATGACGTTGAAGAAATGATGAAAATGAAGATAGTGAAGAAAATGAAAAACAAATGAAAGTGAAGATGAAAAATATGAACGTGGAGATAGAGAAAATATATAGAAAAATATATTTTATCATTTTGTGTTTTTTTGTTGTGATAAGTTTCGTAAATTTTTTCATATCAACAAAGATATCATTGTTATAATTTTTTATAACAAATTTGTAATAATGCTCTTAGGTTTTCTAAAAGTTTAATTACTTTTGTAATGAAATTAGTTTGAAATTAATTTGTAATAATAATTTTTGTATACCCTTTAGCGTCGAAATATTCGATGCTAAAAGTAATAAAATAATATATATATTTTAATATTATATCACATTTAGCGTCGAAATATTCGACACTAAAAGAAAAAAATAAACAAGTTTTTTATTAATTACAAAATTATTTGGCGTCGAAAATATTCGTCCCCAAATATGTGATTTAGCTTCGAAAATTACAATTTATCGTCTAAAATTTTTTGACGCAAAATGTTATACTTTAGGGTCGAAATTTTTTATTTCAATGCTAATTGTCCTTCTCGTCCACGTTTTAATATCGAAAATTAGCGTCGAAATTTTTTGACTCTAATAACCTTTAGCGTCAATATGGTTTCTTTTAGCATCAATATTTTTAGACGCTAAAAATCTTATTTTTTATCGTGGTTACATAATAGAAAATTTCAAATATATAGATAACGTGGTACAATCGTTGTATACTATTTATATATATATATATATATATTTTTTTAAAAAATAGATATATTTGCTTAGCATTAATTGAATAATAGACAAAAACCTAGATGGCAAAAAAGCATAAAATGGCAAAAAGTTTATACCTTGCCAAATGGGCCATTTATTATTTGATTTTATCACTATTATTAATTAATTGTAGTATCCAAAAGGATTTAAAACATCTCTAAAAGAGTTAAAATTCGTGTCATTCCTTAGATTTAAGGAGTGTGATAAGAATTAAGTCTCTAATAACACATCTTATTATTTAGGAAGTATGACAAAAAAAAAAAAAACATCGTACATATAAATTAAGACGGTAAAAAAGACTAATCAATTGAAATTACATTATCTATAAAATAAAAATTTTATACGACTACTTAAATTAAAAATGATGTATATGAAACATTATCGGAGATACGGCCTAAGCTTAGGCCACCTATCCCTTTGAGCTGACACAGCCTCCCACCCCTATAAAATCAATCCCAGGGTGAGACCTGTTGGAAATCTTCTAAATATTCATTAAGGGTAGAATTGTCCTTTTTGTGGCATTGGGTGCTTGTGAGGGGTACAACCCTTTGGAGGGTTGCACCCCACCCCAAAGGGTGCCCTATTGGCATCCTTACATGTCTTATATTAAGAGACATTATATTCATTACAAAGGGACAAGGAAAATCCGAATTTTGAAGAGACATTTTGTTTTCCTTATTTGTTTTTGGAGAGAGTTTCACCACATTCCCAGTTCGAATACTTGTCAAAGAGTGCTCTTTGGACAAGAAGGAACCAAGTTATCCTGGGAGGACATTGGCCAATTGCGAATCCGTAAAGCACCTGTGACGGGGCCAATAAGTTCTTAAGGACAGAGGATTATCTCGACTTGGATTCAAAAAGTTTTTCTTAAATTATCAAGTTTTAAGGTTTCTAGGGTTTATGCATATTAGATCCGATTTTCTAGTTTGATCTGGTTGTTTGCATGTTAGTTGATGTTTAATGACACTAATTTTACAACAATCTTAAGAACTTATTGCA
>SKCR01048925.1:0-49917 GCA_019454045.1 Zanthoxylum bungeanum
AAGTCAAATGTGAGAATGATAAATTATAATGGAACTATGTAATTAATAAGATGATGAAACAACCCTTATACATCTTCCGTGCAAGTCCAATAGGATAACAGAATCATTCACGAGTTTTGATACTTAATGGTTCCGTTGTTTCTTATTGAAGAAAATTATCCTATGACTTTCAATGGAAGCGATATTTGATATCGATTCTGGAAGTTCACCATTGAACCTTAGATCTAAGATTGTTCATAGCTTACTACGATCAAGTTTTGAACTTGATTAAGCTTTCATTTGAATTAGTTCATGATATGTGCTAATTGTTTGCGCAGCGAAAGCATTGTGAGCTTATTAAAGGTTTGACCTTTACAGTATGACAGTGAGAAATGTTATACTCAGCAATCTATTGTAGATTCTGAGAAAACTTATCTCTAGTCACACTAAATGAACAATTAAAGATATATTGGTTAATGTTGATAATAAACTGTATATTTTAGCTAAAGAATGCAAAGTGGCGTTTTTGGATGACTTATTCAGATAAGAGATCAGTTGTGATTTCCTTATTTGAAGAGTTCATTCTGAAATGGCCCTAGAGTTTGTGTTCTGCTGAGATCGCAGTTTAGTGTGCTAGCTTACAGAGCCTATTGTAGACTCGGATAAGTCTTCCAGAAATGTGTTCTCTATTTTTGATATCGTCAGATTGTCTGATCTTGTCAAAGTATAGAGAATACATATGTGATTAGAAGGGTTAGTGGGGAGCGTACAAATTACTTTCTAGTGTTATATATCCTGACGACATTATCATTATTATTGTAATAATGAGATGTTTGTGAGTAAAAGATTTACCTAAGTCTTCTTTACTCCGTGAAAAAGTGGGAGTAGTCTCTTTTATATACGATATAAAGTTTTATATAAGATATAAAACCAAGAGACTTATGAGATACTCCTATTAGTCATACATTATATGTGATCTAATGAAATACATAACAAGGCTATCTGTATGACAGTTAGTATAATTGTTCGACAGTTATTGTGTGTCTTATATAAAGTATTCATTTTCGTAAAGGATGATTCTTTTTCGAAAGAGATATTGATTAGAATGTCTAATCAATCTTATGTATCATTGATGATGACATAATAAATACTTTATAATGTGCGATTGTAGATATTGATTTAATCGTAATTGTTACGAGTTATTTTGACATCCTATATGTTGGTTTTCTATAAGGTCCCAAGATCAAACAAGACATGAAATAATGTGTGAACACACCAACGGAGGTAGCGGAATACTCACATTGATCGGTTATGTCGATTTGGAGACGATTCAAGCCCAAAAACGCACTGCCATGTAAGCCTACTGCATGCAGTCCACTGCCTACAAAAACAGAAAATTGAGTGAAGAAACGGAGCTCCAATCTTCGTCGGATGGATCCCGTCTCATGGGGGAACCTCCCTACCACCTTCGCAAGACTTGTAAGTGTGCTAGCACTTGATTTCTCACCATGAGAAACCACTCTTGCTTCCCTTTAGCTCACGCCCAAACTGGTTCCAAACCAGTGAACACTTTGCTCAAATGGGCGTGAGAGAGGAGAGAAATTTGAGAGAGAAGAAGTTGTGTTATGTTAATTAAAATGATTTACCAAAAATCAATTTTATTTATGCCATAATTTATTAAATTAATAATTTATGACACAACATGCAATGGCTTAGAGTGTCAAACACTCAATTTCCATGCAATAACATTGAGTGCATTGTACACTATCTACATGCAAAGCATTAGGAATGACATGTGTCATGTGGGCCCCACACGTTTCCAAATGAAAGTGGGCCCACGTGCACTCACGCGTTCGGGTTCGATATTTCCGAAATACCGAGCTTACGTCGCGACGTTAATTCAATCGAATTTAAATAAATAATTACGCCTGGCGAAATTATTATTTACGTCGCTAACGAATTAATTCTAAATTAACTCGTTTGCCGAATTAAAATCTAATTTTAATTCCGCGTCGAAATCTAATTTCGTTTAATATATCGAATATATTAATTCATCGATTAATTCCGAATTAATCGTTATCTCTCTCTAGACGATATTTTATCCCGGATAAAATATCTCCGTAATAATCCTAGATTAATTTTCTCTCTCTTCTATTATAATCCCAGATTATACAAGAGTGCGAGTTGTGCGTCATCGGTGGATTATCGGGAAGCGACCCATGAGATCCCCGGATAATCTGGCAGTAAATACGGTCGTCGGTGAGTACCGAATCACGTACGTACCAAGTACTACGTTCTACCGATTTACGAGACAAGGTCGACTCCTAGCAAAGCACCAAGTCTTCCCAAGTTCTCCGGACATATTCATCAAAGAATATCTAGATCTGTATCAAGCGTAGTATACGATTGTATTGTGCATATCGGCCCAGTATCGGATAATCACGTGTTAGGGCTGGGGCTGGATAAGGTCTGCCCCGTCCGAAACACATATCGGATGTCTGGTAACTAGTCTCTATAATCGGATATTCATGACCTGGTCATAATATCACGATTGGATGCGCATCACTTAAGAGCACTAATACCGTATCCTGCGTGACATCATCTCCATTATGACTGGAGTGACACTTCCGTCTTGACATCACATCCATACACTACGATTCTCTGATAAAACCCAGAAGTGGTGTACACAGAACCTTTTAAAGTCCCCCAACACCAAAACCAAAGTTTACCGATTGTCGTAAGTATTAGCGATGTAAGTCTCAGTTGTTAAGACTATATACACCTACCTTGATTTCGGCCTCCCATAGACACCTAGTCATAATACCAATGGGATTCCGAAGGGTCTATCCAGAGCGAAGCTGTTTCCCGTACCATCGGTGAAACACGACCTCCTATCGCACTTGCACAAGTATCCAATACTTATATATATGAGAACTATGCCGTTGTGCCCTCACAACGCGCACAAGTGCAATACTAGCCTATTCCGCATTATCGATGTCCAGTCTCGATAATACTACGGCTAGGGATATTTAATGATTAATCCTTCGTGGACTGATACTGTCTCATATCATCTCAATCCAGGAACTAATCATAGGGACCTCTCTTCATTTATATATCTAAGGTGATCTAATCACAAATGACGAGAGTGCAATTTCCTTGTTACATAGTTAATTTGCTACAACAACACAATGATCTGTGCAAATAGTGACGCTATGGGTCATTTTGTCCAACAATCTCCCACTTGGCACATAGCGAGTCACTCAAGTGTCTTACACCTGAACTATGTACGGTTCGCTCAAATTGCTGAGGAAAGGTTTTCGTCAGCGGATTTGTTCGATTATCGTTGACGCGATTTATACGATCATCACATCGCCACGATGTATGATCCGAACGAATCAGATGATATAGAAGTATATATCTGGATCGTCGATGAGACCTTTAATTCCTTAGCCTGTGCTGACGCCTAGCTCAGCTGCTAACAGAACTATATCTAATCTAATTAGATTTATTCTTGATCCAAATGGCTTCTATTGCTGCCTCAGCTGCAGCAATAATCCGCATTTGTTGTTTATTCGGCAACAGTTATCTTGCTTGGAAGATTTCCAGCTCACTGTCCCGTTATTCAAACTTTATAGTACCGTAGTATTTAACTGTTTGGAAACTTGCAGCAGTGATCCCAGTCACTTCAAGTTCTCCTTCTCCATAGTTTAAGATAGCATCTTTAGTTCTCTGAGATACTAACAGATGTTCTTAACTTCAATCCAGTGACTGTCACTTGGATTGACCTGATTGTGACTCCATATGCTTGAAGCGTATGAGACACCAATACAAGTACATTTTAAATGTACAATTTCCCAGAGAGTGTTAACAACTCCAAATCTCTATCCCAGTAGATCTTTATTCCTCTAATAAAGGTTGTTATCTCTCAGAATTTACGGAGAATTTCTATTGAAAGCCAAGCTTTCAACAATAGCTTATGGGAATTTCACTGTCAGTGCGCTCTCCCACTAACCTCTTATACACAAGAATTATTTCGTTTTGAGTCAAATCATAAACTATTATGATTATTTCAAAAACGACAGTTCCAAGAACCATATGCTTGCATCAATCCAAACATGGATCGAATAACCCGCAAACCTTGTTTGTCGGTTATACAAAATCGTCAGGATGTTGTAAACATCCTCCAAAAGGTTTCCTTTTCAGGAAAGCGATTTTGATTTGTAACTAAATATTTCATAAATGAAATATATAGTTATCAATAAGCATCTTCAAAATGGATTTACCATGGCAACAGGTAAAAGGTTGAACCGTTATTAACATAATGTTGATAACGATACTTTCCGTCAAAACCTTAGGTTTGCACGTTGGTATGTTGCCTTCCATGTATGTCTTCCTTGAAGACGTTTAATGTACCATAGGCACAACGCCTTGTGGTACAACAACTAGTATCCAAACATAGTTGTTATACATGGAATCCATTTCGGACTCATGGCACTTTGCCTCAACAGGGAGTCGATACCTCGTATCACTTCCTCATAACGTAGTCGGATGGTACACCTCCATAAGATTGACATCATTTATGATGTTAGATCAGAAACCCATACCCTAGGTTGTTTTCTGACTCTATCCGATCTACGAAGTTTCTTGTGTATTTGAAGATTAATGGTATAGATTCATCATAGATGAAATATTTGTGTTCCATTAAGGACTTCGTGCCTTGAACAGTATTACTCCGATTTCATCGCGAGTATCACTATCCTCCCATTGACCACTGCATATCGGTATTCCTCTCAGGAAAACCGCATGGTGAGCAACAATTATATTGTTCTCATGTGGATTTACAAGTACTATACTTAAGGTTTCCCTTAAGATAACCTATATTGGCACTTATCCAATTTGGTCCTTAGTTTGGTATATCCAAACGCTTATGCCCTGGCATACCCAAATTATCAGGAATGAGAAACCTCGTTTCTTCCCTGTTCATATCCTATATGATATCTGTCAAACAGATTTATATGGAACCTTATTCTAAATAAGTTTTGCACTGTTAATACATATCCTGTTGAAGGAAAATAGTAGCTCAGAGCGACTTGTGATAAACCTTATTTTGTCCAACAAAATTCGGTTTTAGTTCAGACCACATCGTCTAATGACGTGTCTCGAGAGGAGGTCCTCATCTGAAAGAATACCATACTCTTCATGTACGTATGAAACTTACTGCTTAAGTATTTTCCATACGGTATTACCGTGGCGGAATAATACTATAGCCGATATGTTTGTTCTATTTCGTGTCGAAACTCTAAAAGTTTCCGATTTGTGTTCTTCAAAAGAAACACATAACCACAACGTGATTGTCACATCCGTTAAGGTCACGAAATATTCATGTTCACATCTAGTCTAGCTAGATATGGGCCACTTACTTCACCATGAATAGGGCTAACAGATCGGTGGCCCTTTTACTATTACCAAGTAAATAGTATTTTAGGTATTTAACCTAATAAACTAGATTCGTAGACCTTATTTGAATAGTCAAATCCGTCCAGTACCCACTCTATAAAAGTGTGGATATACGAGTCTTGTTCAATTGTGTCCAGACAACAATGCCACAAATAAGTCTCCATTGATCAAATCAATTTGAGCTATTTATTTGTCATTTTATATGTTTGAGATTTTTCTTATATTCAAAATATATTCTGTTATTTACATCCAATGTATTTATCTCAGTATCATCTTTATATATTGAAACACTTTAGTGTTCTAGAATATAAAGGTTTTATCCGCAAGGATTAAACACTGATATAGAGATAATGTCTCTAGATAAACTAGTTACATTATAACATTTCCTAATTTAAGTACATACCCAAAGGGTAGTTCCTAAACTTAGGTATCTACGGTCGAAACAGCGACTTTCGTCCCGTTTCCGATTCGCAGAGAAAATCTCGGCTTGAAGCCAGTATCCAGCTCACAGCGGATTCTGAACATCAATACATATATTTTATGTACCACACTAAGTATTTAAAATCTAATTTTAATACTAGTTGCGAACATAACTTTGACAAATATTTTTAAAGTTAGAGCCTCGCCCTTTCTTTAATTCCTTCGTGTCTTCCATATCCAAATGGTAGTCACTTTGGGATATGTCAATTATCCTTTCAATATTTCACAAACCACTTGGGTTTTAGAATATCGAAATGATGTGCACCTTGTGCTACATGCCCAATTGCAAACTTTGACTTTTCTCCACTAGAATAGTCAATTAATTCTCCAAGAATTATTAATTGCAATTTTAATACTTTTAAATCTAAAGATAGATTTATTGTAAGTATATTAATTAAGCACTAAAGTCATCATCACATAAATCTTCCAAAGACTTTATGCTCTACTATTTGCTTAATTACGGGCTTAGTCATAATAAGTTATTTTATCAAATAAATTAACCTATTATTAATTCCCAATTGAAAATTAAATCATTTAAAACATTTAATCCAAGATTATATTTTAAATATTCAACTTTTCAATTCTTCTTGATTTCAATAGTCCAACTATTTAATCAATTTTAAGGTACTATTTATTATAATGATTACAATAATCCAATTATTTAATCAACTATAATTTTAATATTGATTACTATAATCCCATTATAAAATCAACTATCATTTAATTCAATTATATTGATTACTATAATCCAATTAAAAATCAACTATATATTGAATGAGTTTGTATATAGTCCAACTATATATTTTTTAAAACAACATAAAATATTAGTCCGACTAATACTTTTGATTAATATGACGAGTAAAATAAAATGACCGTGTTTAGCGAGTATTCGAACGAATGTTGCAAATTCAATACTTGCCTCCCACTATTTTTCGTCGAGCCTCTAACCCTCTGTGGAGTACTCGGGAAACCGTGTTTCCTAGTGGGCTAGGATCCTATTAAATAAACACAACCCTGACTTTGGCCAATAAAAAGCTGTATGCTATTTAACTAGGTAGATCTCACAGATCAATTGGATCTCATCCAATTCCTAGATCCGGTTAGGTGGACATCCAAGTCCGAAACATATGTATAATGTCAATGTATCCAATACATTTTCCTAACCATATCCTCCGAATCATTTAGGCCTTGGCTTTGGCCAAACACAAACCTAATGATTCCAGTTAAGCGGGACCCATTGACGAGGAAAGTTTCGTAATCAATGTCATTGGACAAAAAGTGATCTGACTTTGGTCAATAAAAATCACGATTTGGACAAGACACCGATATGCAACAAAACTCCCATGATTCAAGTATATCCTTGATTGACAAAGGTCTTGACTTTGGTCAAAAACAAACCAATGCCAACTTCGGATCTTGAACAAGAATCATTCAATGGAAGGATATTTGCTTAATATAGATTGAGGGATTTTCGCGTGCAAATTGGCTACCAATTTAATTATCTTTGTTAAGGTCTCATCATCATACACCCTTAAACATGCATTCTAAAACATAATAAAGCGAGAGTATGAAATAAAATAATAATGATATGCGGATGGATACTTAACACATTGATCCTAGATCAAATCTCTCCCTTTCTCACTCAAGCTAGCACTTGTACTACTTCTACCCGTACACTACACTTCTAAAGAAACCTCGTATACATAGAGGGGAATAGGTGAGAAGAGAATACAAAGAGAAAGAAGGTGATAAGGCTGGACACGCAGGTCCAATTTAATAAATCGAATTATTACAACAATTTCTAAAATTGCCCACCCGACTAATATCCATCCGATATACATTATTCATTCAACACAACCACGTATTCACACCACATAAGCATGCTATCAATCAATCTAATCAAATTAATTAATCTGATAATTAAGTGATCATCCAATGTTCAAACAACGATTTGATTTTGATCGAGTCAAACTCGTTTTTGCGAATAAGTACTCAAAGTACGAATTCATGAATTAAATTAAACTACATCATTAAATCAAATTTAACATGTATTTAATACTAATTCATTATTCATTTCAAATTAAATATTACACTTTATATTAATAAACCTTTACGATTTAAATTCCAAATTCAATCGCGTCGGGACTCAAAGTCCGATTAACGTCCAACGTCAATTTAATTTAAGTCTAATGGGCTTCAATTAATTTCTTTAGGCATGGGCTTCGGCAACCAAAGCCCAATAGTGGAATCACCCAAAATGCCTTAGAAATCAATTTCGGCCCCATTAGGTCCAATTAAACTTTAAAGGTTCATTAGTCATAATTGGGCTTTATGGTTAAGGTTTTGGGCCCAATTGGATCCAATCCACTTGGCCTAAACCAAACTTGATAAATCAAGCCCAATAGCCCCAATTACAATAATTCAAGCCCAAATCCAATTTAAGCCTAAATAATTAAATTACACTAATCCAATTACGCAATTTAATTACCTAAAGTGCATTACATGATTAATCGACTAAATCAATATTTCTAAAACACCAAATTAGTCTTATTAATCATATTCAATTCATTATCACATGTCAAACATACATAATGAAAAATCAAACCCATTTACATGCTTTCATGCTCTCGGCCAAGGAAGGTTATTTTGTTCGATTTGAATTCAATCTGATTAATTACACAATCGACAACGTATTAACTTCCCGAATGATTTCATACACATCCAATGTTCATAAAATCAAAACACCAAGACATTCAAGGGCATATCACATTCGGCCAACATATAGAATTTAGGGTTTATGTTCAATTCAAAGTACAATCCAATTGACCTCAAATTAACATCATCCTACATGATTTTAACTCATCCAATGAATCAAAATCAAAAATTCCAAGGATTCAAAATCCATTAAACATTCGGCCAAGGCAATAAGTTTGGGGAAAATAATTCCAAATCATTTTTCATCAAATTAGTCCAACCAAAATGAATTTAAACATGTTATAAGCATACTCAAACATTCAATTCATTCAAATCATGCTCAAAACAAGATTACCCAAATTTTAAGCCCTACAAATTTCATGCTAGCAACATAAGCTCTTGATGCCATTGTTGGTTTTCTATAAGGTCCCAAGATCAAACAAGACATGAAATAATGTGTGAACACACCAACGGAGGTAGCGGAATACTCACATTGATCGGTTATGTCGATTTGGAGACGATTCAAGCCCAAAAGCACTGCCATGTAAGCCTACTGCATGCAGTCCACTGCCTACAAAAACAGAAAATTGAGTGAAGAAACGGAGCTCCAATCTTCGTCGGATGGATCCCGTCTCATGGGGGAACCTCCCTACCACCTTCGCAAGACTTGTAAGTGTGCTAGCACTTGATTTCTCACCATGAAACCACTCTTGCTTCCCTTTAGCTCACGCCCAAACTGGTTCCAAACCAGTGAACACTTGCTCAAATGGGAGTGAGAGAGGAGAGAAATTTGAGAGAGAAGAAGTTGTGTTATGTTAATTAAAATGATTTACCAAAAATCAATTTATATTTATGCCATAATTTATTAAATTAATAATAAATTTATGACACAACACATGCAATGGCTTAGAGTGTCAAACACTCAATTTCCATGCAATAACATTGAGTGCATTGTACACTATCTACATGCAAAGCATTAGAATGACATGTGTCATGTGGGCCCCACACGTTTCCAAATGAAAGTGGGCCCACGTGCACTCACGCGTTCGGGTTCGATATTTCCGAAATACCGAGCTTACGTCGCGACGTTAATTCAATCGAATTTAAATAAATAATTGCGCCTGGCGAAATTATTATTTACGTCGCTAACGAATTAATTCTAAATTAACTCGTTTGCCCGAATTAAAATCTAATTTTAATTCCGCGTCGAAATCTAATTTCGTTTAATATATCGAATATATTAATTCATCGATTAATTCCGAATTAATCGTTATCTCTCTCTAGACGATATTTTATCCCGGATAAAATATCTCCGTAATTAATCCTAGATTAATTTTCTCTCTCTTCTATTATAATCCCAGATTATAAAGAGTGCGAGTTGTGCGTCATCGGTGGATTATCGGGAAGCGACCCATGAGATCCCCGGATAATCTGGCAGTAAATACGGTCGTCGGAGTATCCGAATCACGTACGTACCAAGTACTACGTTCTACCGATTTACGAGACAAGGTCGACTCCTAGCAAAGCACCAAGTCTTCCCAATTTCTCCGGACATATTCATCAAAGAATATCTAGATCTGTATCAAGCGTAGTATACGATTGTATTGTGCATATCGGCCCAGTATCGGATAATCACGTTAGGGCTGGGGCTGGATAAGTGTCTGCCCCGTCCGAAACACATATCGGATGTCTGGTAACTAGTCTCTATAATCGGATATTCATGACCTGGTCATAATATCACGATTGGATGCGCATCACTTAAGAGCACTAATACCGTATCCTGCGTGACATCATCTCCATTATGACTGGAGTGACACTTCCGTCTTGACATCACATCCAATACACTACGATTCTCTGATAAACCCAGAAGTGGTGTACACAGAACCTTTTAAAGTCCCCCAACACCAAAACCAAAGTTTACCGATTGTCGTAAGTATTAGCGATGTAAGTCTCAGGTTAAGACTATATACACCTACCTTGATTTCGGCCTCCCATAGACACCTAGTCATAATACCAATGGGATTCCGAAGTGTCTATCCAGAGCGAAGCTGTTTCCCGTACCATCGGTGAAACACGACCTCCTATCGCACTTGCACAAGTATCCAATACTTATATATATGAGAACTATGCCGTTGTGCCCTCACAACGCGCACAAGTGCAATACTAGCCTATTCCGCATTATCGATGTCCAGTCTCGATAATACTACGGCTAGGGATATTTAATGATTAATCCTTCGTGGACTGATACTGTCTCATATCATCTCAATCCAGGAACTAATCATAGGGACCTCTCTTCATTTATATATCTAAGGTGATCTAATCACAAATGACGAGAGTGCAATTTCCTTGTTACATAGTTAATTTGCTACAACAACACAATGATCTGTGCAAATAGTGACGCTATGGGTCATTTTGTCCAACACTATAGACCATAGGATGGATCTTGAAACACGTTCTTTGTGATCTTTGAGATATTAAGAACGAGTTTCTAATTCATGGAGAATATAGTCTGCAACCATTAGGGTCATATTAGTTTTGAGACTAATTATGACGTTAGACAGTCTACGTCATAAAGAGTCACAAAAGATGCAGTGGGAGTGTCACGAAGGATTCTACTATTTAGTGGAATCAAATGCAACTTTTGAAGTATTGACTTATGAAGTTGCATAGTGACCTTTTAAATTAGAAGTTTTTGAATTGTTATTGTGCTTGCGGTTGTCTTCATAGTATCTTGGATTTGATCCTTAAATACTTGGACAACTCAGTAGCTGTAGCACAATACTGATGTAGCATCAGAGTCATATTAATGTATAATCTAGATTCTACAAAAATATGAATGATGCTGACTATGGGAAACGATGGAGTTTGTTTGACAAACTCAATATGTCATAGCGGACTTGTTTTTGTTGCCTACCTCTTAAGTACTGGGTGAGCTTTTGAGGACCATGTGCATACGATGCACATTGAGATGAGTATATGATACCGTGGATTGGCACTAGAGCAAGTGGGAGAAATTGTTGGGGTTGGTGCTCAGAGCGCCAATCCGGACCGTATTTATGTCTGATTCATGAATACGAACATCCCCTTATTCCATAATATTACTTATTTATGGTTGCACCTCTTGTTCTTATATACGTATTCGATCTGATTACGATTAGATTGAAACTTAATGTGGTTTAGTGATATGTATATATTAGACAAAGGCCCGATAATATATAATGCAGTGCACAGTTACAAAGTTAGTTTGTAATTGACATTGGGAAGTGTCACTGCTATATGAATATTATCAAACATAGTTCCTGGTCAAGATTTGCTAACACGGGTCGGTTAGTCAAATCCGTTGAGACCAGTACATGTCGTATATCGAGACTTGGTCTGATGGTTTATCCCAATGAACCATGAGTCTCTGGAGACTCGTATAGACGTGTAGGTGTTTATAGTGGATAAACACTGAACGGCTCACCGAAGATTCTTAATGGATGGTACAGCCACGTCAATAAGAATCTTCTCGGGTTGAGTAGCATAGTGGTCCTTCGACTTGAGACACCACTGTGGATGTATGAGACATCCTCCACACTTAGATGGCAGTCACGTCACCGATCTATTTAGATCAGACCTCCGCCTGTTCGTTGGGTGTGGATCGATCCTCAGGATATCCTGTGTGTGTCAAGATAGGATCCGTCAGTTCTGTGTACAGAGCATAGGTAGTCCATATATTATTAGCAGTCTGTTAAATCTGTGGCCACAGTATACTTCGGAAGTAAGTTCCGAATGTTATTTAGAGATTGCTAATAGATACGTCGACGAGATAATACCTATAGAGATTTGACGTTTACATCTATATCTCTGGGATTATCTGGATACCTGTGACGGAGGGATTATACGTATGCAATGACCTCGACCTGTATGATTCAGCTAGTTTATCCGTGATCGTCATAATCTACGGGTGGATAGATTATGAACATGAAATTGGATTTCATGACGGATATACCTGAATCTAGAGAGTCTCAATAATGAAACATACTCGTAGAGCACTAGAGCAACATTTATGAATAATGATGATATTTATAAATCGTTTAATCGTTAAACGAAAAATACATGCGAACGGGCCGAACAGTCATTTCCTAATTAATGTGTATTTGTATTTAATATATGATATTATTAAATACACATTAATAAATAGTCAAATAAAGGTATTTGACATATATCATCAATATATGTATTTGAGATATTTAAAGTAAATATAATACATATATTTGATATATTTGTATTTAATTAATTATTTAATTATTTAATTGTTAAATGATTAATATAATTAAAATATAAATATATCACCAAATGATAAAGTTAGGAAATGATTATAAGTTGCAATTGTTGACTTATACATTAAAGGAAATGGTTGTCAAATTGATTTTGACTTCTTAAGATATTGTTCAAAAATGTTTGAAAAATGAAAATATCTTTTTTTTCTTTATTTCTTGTTAAATTTCGGCCATGACACTTTAAAATATAAGAGTTATATTTTTCTAAGTTGCATTTGTTGACTAAATTAAATATCTTTAAAGTTGTTTTTGGATATTTAACCAAGTTGACTAAATTAAAGTGAAATGAAAATGAAATTACAATATTTGTTTTTCCTTAGTGAAATTCGGCCAAGGCATTCCTTGTCCAAGTATATATTGTTTTTCATTTCATTTTATTGTTAACCTAATACACTTGAAAGAAAAACTCCATTAATGGAAGCAAAGGAAGCTTGTGAGAAAGAAAGAAGAAATCAAAGAAAGCTTGGATTTTAGTGAGTTTTTCCAACTTGCTATTAGAAAGGAAAATGTTCCTTAGGATCTAGGCTTTAACATATGATGTTATTAGGTTATTTCTTTCTTTATTCCTTGTGTTTTTTTTATGGAAGTTTTGATGGAAGTGTTGAGCATGTATGATGAAGGAAGGTTGTGACTATTGTAGTTATAAGCTTTCTTTTAAGGTTTTGGAAACCATGTTGCTAATCTAGAGTTGTTGACCCACTCTTAGATGACCTAGATTTGATCTTGAGTTGTTTCATTGTGTTGAGACTTTGATTGGATGGAAGAAAGATGATTAAAGTAATTGATTTAACCAATTTGGTCTAATTTGTCCAATTTGAAGAAATTGAAAAATTAGGGTTCATGACCAATTCCAAATTTGGGGATTTTCATATATGTTGTGTATTTGTGTGTGTATATGATGCATATAAAGTTTCATGTTCATTGGATTACATCTTGATGTGTTTTGATGCATGAAATGACAAAATGCACAAATGTGCACCTTGGAGGGGCATTCGGCCGAAGAGTCAAACTTTGGGGATTTTGATGCTTTTGATGTTTTGAACATGCTAAGTTCATCTTAGAAATGATTTAGAATCATTCAAAATTGATTAGATCAATTTCGGACTAAAATGGACAAAATACCAATGTAAGGGCATTTCGGTAAATTCACTTGAATATGATTCATTTGAATTTTATTTCATAATTTGATTATTGGAATGTTAAATAAATATGTTTATTTAATTAATCCGAGAAAAAGTTTTGAAATCGGAAGATACGATCTTCCGCCGCTTCCGCTGCGTTACCGGATTCTGCCCCTTAAAACCCCTACAAGAAGGACGCAATCAGACTTGAGGGGGTCGGGGATTGCACCGAGATTATCCCGATGATATTTCCTAACCTGGATATGGGGCCTATCCATGTGGCCATCCGCTTCTGCAAAGGGGAAATCTCATAGGAGGAGTTTCAAAAAAGGCTACCCCATTCTCCCGAAGAGGTGATGGATCCCGACCTCATTTCGATCGCCCCGGTACCCCCAGCTCTTGAAGAGTACCGACTGGAGGCTCCTACTCCGACCCCTGAAGATGTAATTGTCGGGGCCTCTCAGGCCGTCAATATGGAAGCCATTGTCCCTCCTCCCGAGGTCTAGCCATGCCATCCGCCATCTGAGCCTTCCGAGGAAGAACCAATTGCTCCTGCGCGGGCCGATTTATAAGGGGTAACCCGAACGGGGTCCCGTGTAACCCTGAACAAACTTCACTTTCCCTGTAATAACTTTTTACAATCATATTTATATATGTTTTTTATGTGTTTCTATTACACATTTTTTTTGTCTTTCATAATTTGCTCTGATTGCTTTCCCGCAAACGATCACTCGAGGCCTGGCCGTGAGGGGACAACCCGAGCCGAAAATAAGATCATGTAGTAAAACGAAACCCGACTCCGAGCTAGGAGAAACACTTGGTGGCTCTGGGGGAATGTTACGTCCCCGCTCTGAAAAGATAGACTCGGTGGGACGTAACCCAACCCCGAGCTGAGAGAAACACTTGGCTCTGGGGGAATGCTATGTCCCTAGTCCGAAAAGACAGACTCGGTGGGACGTAACCCGACCCCGAGCTGAGAGAAACATTTGGCTCTGGGGGAATGCTACGTCCCCAGTCCGAAAAGATAGACTCGATGGGACGTAACCCGACCCCGAGCTGAGAGAAGACATAATGGCCTCGGTGGAACGAATCCAGCCCCGATCCGAATAACCAAGTGGCCTCGGCGGAACAAATCCAGCCCTGAGCCGATTAAGCAAGTGGCATCGGCGAAACGGATCCAGCCCCGAGCCGATTAACTAAGAGGCCTCGGCGGAACGAATCCGGCCCCGACCCGAACAACCAAGTGGCCTCGGCGGAACAAATCCAGCCCCGAGCCGATTAATCAAGAGGCCTCGGTGGAACGAATCCAGCCCCGAGCCGACTAATCCTTGGGACTTATTCAGAAGGGAAGTGAATCAACCTTTGAAGCCCTATCGGATTTGGCATGGGCGTCCCCTTGCCAGACCAACGAAAAAAAAAACAAGTTTTTTAGAAAATAAAATCAAAAACGAGGGTGACATAACACTTATCCCAAAGCAACAGCACAGATGCCTCAAAACAGCGTCCCGTCCGAGGTCTCCAAAACACAATTCTGAATCTTTCAATTCAGATTCCCGGCGAACCAAGATTTGGATCAAATAGCGTTTAGAATGGTAAGGGCACATTCCTCTATACGTCAGGTCATTATGGAGACTGCGTTTTGTTCGAGGGCTCATCCTTACAACGCTGGAGAAGGCATAAGCCACGAGGTTACAATCCATCCCCGTACTATGCTTCTCACAGACCCGAATGACAAAATAGGTAGGGATCAAAGAGTGTCTGAAACATTAAGGGCATGCTCCTCCTTATGTTCTGTAACACTGGAGCAAACAAACGCCACGAGAGCATAATCCCTCCTCGTGCTATGCTTCTCACGGATCCGAATGATCAAATAGGTAGGGATCAAAAAGTGTCTGAAATATTAAGGGCATGTTCCTCCTTATGTTCGGTAACATTGGAGCAAGCAAACGCCACGAGGGCATAATCCCTCCTCGTGATATGCTTCTCACGGATCGAAATGATCAAATAGGTAGGGATCAAAGAGTTTCTGAAACATTAAGGGCATGCTCCTCCTTATGTTCGGTAACACTGGAGCAAGCAAACGCCACGAGGGCATAATCCCTCCTCGTGGTATGCTTCTCACGGATCCGAATGACCAAATAGGTAGGGATCAAAGAGTGTCTTAAACATTAAGGGCATGCTCCTCCTTATGTTCGGTAACACTGGAGCAAACAAACGCCACGAGGGCATAATCCCTCCTCGTGTTATGCTTCTCACGGATCCGAATGATCAAATAGGTAGGGATCAAAGAGTGTCCGAAACATTAAGGGCATGCTCCTCCTTATGTTCGGTAACACTGGAGCAAGCAAACGCCAAGAGGGCATAATCCATCCTTGTGCTATGCTTCTCACGGATCCGAATGACCAAATAGGTAGGGATCAAAGAGTGTCCAAAACATTAAGGGCATGCTCCTCCTTATGTTCGGTAACACTGGAGCAAGAAAATGCCATAAGGGCATAATTCCTCCTCGTGCTATGCTTCTCACTGATCCGAATGACCAAATAGGTAGGGATCAAAGAGTGTCTGAAACATTAAGGGCATGCTCCTCCTTATGTTCGGTAACACTGGAGCAAGCAAACGCCATGAGGGTATCATCCTTCCTCGTGCTATGCATCTCACGGATCCAAATGACCAAATAGGTAGGGATCAAAGAGTGTCCGAAGCATTAAGGGAATGCTCCTCCTTATGTTCGGTAATACTGGAGCAAGCAAACGCCACGAGGGTATAATCCTTCCTCGTGCTATGCTTCTCACAGATCTGTTGGTCAGACAAAATGTGTGGGGACACACTCCCTGCAGCAGTATTTCCCCAGCTGGCCAGACCAGCCATCTTACGGGGGCACTCCCTATCTTTCCCCATATTTTCCTCCATCTTCTCCATCCATTCCGCTGTTGAACTCCCTGACGACCGGTGATTTCCATCTTCTGCCATCGTCTTACCACGCGAGCTGCTTTTCGGTGAGTCCCCACAGACGGCGCCAACTGTTGACGGCTGATTTTGGCCTCAGGGCAATATTATCCTAATAGGACACTGACTTATCAACATTACCTTTCCCCATGAAAGTAGGATAACTTATCTTCTTATCCGTAAGAATAGGATGTCTTATCTTCTGGAGCATATCCCGCCATATTCCCGGTCTTCATGAGGTCGGTCACAATGGTCTTTCGAACTGAGAATGATGATATCGATCTGATAATGCCCGGTCATCCGATCATAAGTGGTCGGTTTACAGATCATAAGTGATCGGCCCCTAACTCATGTGGTCGGGTCGGTATTAAAGATTTCGGTCAACAAGGGAGTTTCCCCTTTTTACCCATGCCGTCTTCCCTACAGACGGCGCCAACTGTTGACGGCTAATTTTGGTCTCAGGGCAATATTGGAATATTACTCCCGAGACAATCCTCCCTCAGTAGTGAATTTGTTCGGTTATGGGGGAACCAAAAGCAAATTTAGCAAAAGACAGATAAATACGCCAATCGACAAAGAGATTTAACGTGGTTCGGCGGATTAGATCCAACCTACGTCCACTGACACAAATCGAATGATAGTTTTATTACTGAGATATGCTTCTCCGATATCTCTTATGTTTACAAGTCTGATTGTAATGATTCTGATCCCCCTTACTTACACTTTCCCCTTCTATTTATAATAGTGAAGAAATCAGATTCATTTTCCTGTAAGGATTCCTAGTAGAAACTACATTCACTTCCCATATCCTATTAGGACACTGACTTATCAACCTTACATTTCCCCATGAAAGTATGATAACTTATCTTCTTTTCCGTAAGAATATGATGTCTTATCTTCTGGAGCGTATCTCGCCATATTCCTGGTGTTCATGAGGTCAGTCACAATGGTCTTTCGAACTGAGAATGCTGATATCGATCTGATAATGCCCGGTCATCCGTTCTTAAGTGGTTGGTTTACAGATCATAAGTGCCCGGCCCCTAACTCATGTGGTCGGGTCGGTATTAAAGATCTCGGTCAACAAGGGAGTTTCCCCTTTTTACCCCTACCGTCTTGTTTAAATATCATAGGAACTGAAAATACCATCAACATATTGTGTTCCATATTACTATATTATATTGGTAGTCAACTTAATTTGCAATTATTTTATGTTCTACTTTTTTTCAACGAGAGACTCACTTGAACGGATTTTTGTTGTATTGATAATATGCCCAACTCAAATGTGTTTTGTACAATGATATTTTATATTTTGTTAATGTTTATATTCATAGTCATGTAATTCATGCTGATTTTTTTGTACTAAATATTTAAGCAAATGCAATTTTATTGTAATATCACTATTTATCCTCAAGGGACGTGATTTGGTAGTGTAGGACTTATGGTTTCACTTTGAGGTCATAGATTTGAATTCAGTGAATATTTGATCGAGTCTATCACATCACATTATAATCATATAAAATATTATTAGATGAAAGTACATATTTATAAAAAAATAAAAAATAAAATAAAAAATAAAAAAAATAAAGCGATTTAAATCATATTCAAAAACATTTTAACAAAAAGCAATACATTATTTAACCTCCGAATTTAGGCTTAATCTTGATTCCCGCAAGAACCATTCCACCCTTCCACCAGTCACTCTCAACTTCAAACATGCCAAACTCCAGAGCTCCGACATAATTATTGTTTGAAATTGTGAAGTCTCCGCCGGGAATTTCTTGCCACTCTTCTTGTTTCTCTCTGTAGAGCTGAAGCATTACACTTTTCACTTTCTCTTCTCCATTGATCCTCAACTTGAACTTCACTGGAACTAAATGCCACCCAAATGCATCCACCCGGAATTTCATTATGTAAAATATTTCATATGCTTTCGTTGCCCATGCAGCCATGGTTTCAGTGACCCGAAACTTTCCTGTGACCTCAATCCAGTTTACTTGGAGCAGCAATGCACCTTCTTCAAACCCAATTAACCTGGAAAATCCGAAATGCATAGAAAAAAAATTTAAAAATAAAAAAAATCTGAATATATGAAAATTGATGTTGAAATTTTATTTTATTTTTTTTACTTTGTGGTTTCCTCTGTTAGTTTTGTCCATTGCCAAAACCGGGAATCGTTGCCCCATATAATGTTCAGAGCCCTCACAGGAATTCTGATGGATCCTGAAGAATCTTGGTTCTTCATATAAGAATAAGAGTCATACTGGAGAGGAAATTAACTTGATCATTCATGATTAATCATAGAAAAAATATATATATTATATATATATAACTTTCTGAAAAATATTTAACTCAAATTGGCAAGGATTGAAAAAAATATGTACTTACAGCCCTCCAGTGGGGATTGAAATAACTATGGGTATTCTGATCATCCATCTTCAGTTTTTGAATCTAAAAATTTGTAACCTGCAACTTCAAATGCTTGCTTCGGTCGCCATATAAAAATTCTTAAAGGCAAGGAATTGGCATAAATTAATTTGCTGACCAATTAAATATGTTGCGTAAAGTAGTATAAAATTAACACAATATCGATTCCTATCTACACAAACTTATCTCTTTACCTAATTTCGTTCGTTTAAAGGTAAAGAACTGTAGGATTGCTTATGTAATTGACAGAAACAAAGGTGTACTAATGGAATGATCTTTAAAGAAAAGCAATCCTACAGTTCTTTACTTTCTAAAAAGTTAAAGTGATTCGTGTCGTTAATTAGATAAGAAATGGATTAGCATAGAAAAAGAAAAAGAGAGAGAACATCTCATCGTGATTTTGTTCTTCGTATTTAGTTTTTATTGTCAAGGAAGCTCATATAGTAAACAAGAATGATGATGATGATCTGTTACGTGCCTAAATTCAGGGGCGTGTAATGTGTTTGTCTTTATATTTCAAAGGATCCTAAATCCTTTTTAGGGTGATATAGATACCCGTCCAGATCCGGATACCCGTTTTTTATTTTATTTTTTATTTTTTTATTTTTTAATTATATTATTTTATATTTATATTTGTATTTTATCAATTTTATTAGTTTTATTTCAATTCTTTTATATTTTTTTTAATTATATTATTTTATATTTATATTTGTATTTTATCAATTTTATTAGTTTTATTTCAATTCTTTTATATTTTTTTTAATTATATTATATTATATTTTTATTTATATATGCATATTATTTTGTATTTTGTATTATTATATTTAATTATTTTTTCCGGATCCGGGTCTATCCTGGCCGGACACGTGCGATCCCAGGTCCGAATCCGGATTCGCCCGGGTCCTAATTTATTAGACCCGGGTCCTGATATTTTAATCACGGACCCGGATCTAGCCGAACTCGGGTCTTCCGGATCCGGGTAAATTTGACACCCCTACTCATCATGTTGTAATCTATTTATATTCTAATTTATTCAATTAATAAAGGATCAAGAAATAATTTGTATAATATAACTATAACTATTTCTAAAAGGCCCAAGTATAAAAAATCCGATTTGATAAAATTGATTTGAATTTTAAGTTATCTGATCCGATTCGATAAAATTGTTATGAATTTACAATTTTCATATCAATTTTTCGAATCGGATCCACTATGAAATCAGATTTGTTATCAAATCGAATCTACTATCTGATTTATTATCAAATCGGATTCTCTATCGGATTCGAATCCGTTATCAAATCGGATAAAATCCAATTCGATCCGATAGTTATCAAATTTATCCGATCCGATCCGAAATTCGACAAACCAACCAAACATGATTTGATCGGATTCGAGAGCCAAATCCGATCTGATTTTATCCGATATTATTGGATCGAATCGGATCGGATCTGATCCGATCTGATCCGATGCCCAGTCCTAATCAAAACCAACCACAACAAATGTTATACAACTAACATACATGTATTCTAAAATACTTATATGCATTTGTTTGAATCTAAACATAAACCAATTTTAGAATCTCAATAAGAAATGTGTCATGAACAATTCTAGTTCACCCAAAGGTGGTCAAGTGATTCTAGAATGGTAACCATAACTCTAAACTTTAATTTAGAGTTCCAAACTCTTATTAATTATTTCATGTCCAACATGAACATATTTGACCTAATTAACAAGTATATTTTGTTTATACTTCTAAAGCATCCTAACACAATTTATAAGCCTTATTTCAACATTAAGCTATGTAAGCATGCATCCAATACATAAAAGAGCATAGCTTAAGAGAAGTTCAAACTTACCTAACAAGCTTGATGCAAAGATTCAATCTTCTTCTCTTTGTTGAAATGGTTTGAGAAATTTCAAGGTTTACAAGCTTTACTCCAAGATCCAATCTTGATTCCAATGCTAGCAACTTTTACTTCAAGATCCTCAATCTTGATTTCTCTTAGATAAAATATTATAGAGACCTCACAAACTTCTCTAAACACTTCTTTAACTTAGGCTAATTTCTCTAATTCTTGCTTGTATTTAGCTTTCTCAAGCTTAATTAAAACCTTCCTAAAACTTGTTATTTATAGAAAAACTTATGTAATTTTTAATTAAGAAAAGTTCTAATCAACTTTCAGGTGGGCTTAATCTAATTTGTCCAAATATGTATAATTAGGTGTGACTAATCTCCATTGTCTACCACTTCGATTTAATCCAATTAAATCAAGACAAGGATTAGGAAATGGATTAGTTCAATGTTTTCCACTTTGATTTAATCCTATTAAATAAAGTCAAAACACCTATTATTACATACTTACAATTACCATAATATCCTCAAATGGTAGAGATGATTATGATTTTACAATTAAGCCCTTGTGTAATTATTAAATTAATCCAATTAATCTAATTAGGTCAAAGTAAATAATCAATGTTATCCAATAACACTTGATTATTTTCGTTGATAATTATAATATCGAATATTATCTTTCATCAAAATTAATCGGCTACCCAAGTGCTCAACGAGTACACTTCATATTGGGACTCTCTAAGTTCAGACACATTCGTCATATAAGCCTAGCTAATATGTACGAAATTCGGCCACCTCCGAATTCGCGAAGAACACGAACGAACTTTCTGAACTATACAAGTCGAGGTCATCATATATGTTTAACAATCCCTCCGTGGTAGGCTATCCAAGTTGTGCTTAGGAAACATGGAATACAACATAAAGTTTCTGAGGCACACATCTCATGTCGACATGTCCACGATTCATCATAACTGATGCGATCCACCTTAGGTGATCAACTTTGGCCAAAGATTTAAGAATCGTGACTTTACTCACATGGATACTGTTGTAAATTCTATAAATATAGAGTATGGATAAATAAGGGTCATGTCCATTGAGTAGTGCTATATGGGAGAGGCATTAACATGTATGGACATGTCCTCTAAAATTGATAGAACATACCTTTAGGCTCCAAAGGGTTTAAGGGAGGGGTATAAGCCTTGGGAGGGTTACATCCCAAACCAAATGGTGCCCTCAAAGGCACCATTCCATGTCTATTTAAAGGAGCATTCATGTTCTTTCAAGGGATCCGAAATCCAAGAGAAAAGTCTCATACATTTTGTTTTAGAGTCAAGAGAGAGTTCCCACTGTTGTCTAAGTTCAAGATCTTGTTAAGGAGTGCCTCTTGAACAAGAGGAATCCAAGTAATCCTGGGAGGATGTTAGCCACAAAAACCGTAGAGCACCGAGGTAGGGCTAATAAGTTCTTTAGGACAAAGGCAACTCGACTTGGACTACAAATTTTCTTCATTTTCCAGGTTTTTCTTATTCTCTAAATTCTAGGGTTTATGGTGTAATATTGGCATGATTTGATTTCATTGTTGTTTTTGATGCATGTTGATTTCGTTTAATAACACTTATTTCCCCAACAATCTTAAGAACTTATTAATTTTAGTGTTGTTAGATGAGAATTTATGTGTTAAAGTCAATTTTATGGGAAACATATAGTCAGTGCATGAAAAATATGTAAGAGCGTTCGAACGCCCAACGAACGCATAGGTAAAATTTTGAATTTTCGTAAGAACGTTCGAACGGGTATTCAAACGCAACTCGAACGCAAGTCTTCTGCCTTAGAAAGTTCGAACGCGTCTTCAAATGCAACACGAACGTAAGCCCTCAGGAATATTTCTTTCGAACGCGTTCTCGAATACTACATGAACGTGAGCTATCTAGAACACTTCATTCGAATGCGTTTACGAACGCTACATGAACGTGAACTCACTAGATAGGTTCGTTCGAACGTATATACGAACGTGACACTAACGAAATTAGTCATGGAATCACTTTTAGATTAAACAAGACCTAGATTAATTTATATTGTCATAATATCAACTTAGTAAAATCATATACTGTATTACAATAAACTTGGTAGTATAGATTTAAGTTAATATTAGGGTGTTCAATTATCACAAGCATACACATAGTGATAAAGTTGAAATTTAATTTTGTGTTGCATACTTGTTTGAGAATTAAAAGTGTAATCTTACACAAGTAATTCCATTCAATCTTGATTGATTTATACTTATATATATATACAAACACACACACACATTGTATTGTGAAATTAAAAGTGTAATACTAAGTTTGAATGCCTAAGAGATTCTATTGAGGAAGTTTTTAAATGATATTCTCTCAAAAAGGCGATAAGAGCCTAAGTGGTCAGAGATTTAAGTGGTTACTACGAACCCCTCTCGTCCTCTGGGAATATTCCTTTATTTACTTATCATAAGAAACCTTAGTCGTAAATTCAAGGACTTGTGTTAATTGGTACTACTGTCCAATATAACAACGAGTGGATACTTGGTATATCACTTGAACAATATCATTCGTTGATCGTTGTACAATTTGTCTTTTGTAGACTTATTGATCGCTGTTGGTTTTTCCAGTTACACATGCTAGCAGAAATATCACAGTACCGGTCAATCATGGAGAAAAATCGAAAAATTTTGGTGGAGCGAACTTTAAAAAATGGCATAGCAAAATTTAGTTCTACCTGACAACGTTGTAGTTGGCTAAGTACCTCAAAGATCCTCCGGATCTTGTGGAGGGTGAAACGGCAACAACTAAGCAACTGCGAGAAGAGACATGGTCGGTAGGCGACTTCTTGTGCAAGAACAACCTCTTGGGAGGACTTGACAATACCTTGTACAATATGTACCAAGGCATAGTTTTTGCAAAGATTCTCTGGGAATCTCTTGAGAAGAAATACAAAACCGAGGATGTCGGACAAAAGAAATTTGTTGTGGGTAGGTTCCCGGACTACAAAATGGTAGATTCAAGAACAGTAATGTCTTATTTGGGTGAACTACAATTGATCATTCATGAAATATTGGATGAAGGAATGAAACTCTATGAGACGTTTCAAGTTGCCACAATCATTGAAAAGTTGCCTCCATCATGGAAGGACTTCAGGAGCTATCTGAAACACAAAAAGAAACAGATGAGTCTTGAAGACCTTGGAGTTCGATTGAGGATTGAAGAGGACAACATGAAGTCCGAGAAGGCCAGTTATAAGACTATGGAGTCTAAGGCCAATATCGTCGAGGATGGAAAGGGTAGCAAAAAGAGAAAGAACAGTGGAGCTGATTCTTCCCAAGCAAACAAGAAGTTCAAGGGGAAGTGCTACAACTGTGGAAAAAACGGTCTTATGGCAAAGGACTGCAGAAATAAGAAGTCTCAGGACAAAGGCAAGAAAAAGAAAAATGAGGCTCATGTTGCTGAAGATGAGCCGTTAACTGATGAGATGTCAGAAACGAACCTCTCAGCAGTTGTAACAGAAGCCAACTTGGTTGGGAATCCGAGAGAATGGTGGGTAGACACTGGGGCTACTCGTCATATCTGTGTTGATAGCAAGATATTTTTCTTGTATCAGAAGGTCGATGGTGGCGATCATCTGACTATAGGAAACTCGTCTACCTCTAGAGTGATTGGACAAGGCATAGTGATTCTGAAGATGAAATCCGGAAAGAATCTTACATTGAAGAATGTATTGCATGTTCCTGATATTCGGAAGAACTTGGTCTCAGGCACTCTCCTTAGCAAGAATGGCTTTAAGCTTGTTTTTATTTCTGACAAGTTTGTATTGACAAAAAATGATGTCTATGTAGGAAAATGATACCTCACTGAGGGCCTTTTCAAGTTTAATGTAATGACTGTCAATCGACACAGTTCTAATAATAAAGCTACAACTTCCGTTTATATTATTGAGTCACAAAATGTATGGCATGGGAGGTTAGGACATGTTAATTATGATACGATGCATAAATTAATTAACATGGACCTTATACCTAAATTTGCAATTAATAACCAACATAAATGTGAGGCATGTGTTGAAGCAAAAATGCATAGAACGTCATTTCATTCCATAGAACAAAGTTCTGAACCCTTGGAACTTGTACACTCTGATGTGTGTGATATGAATATTGTGCAAACAATAGGCGATAAAAAATACTTTGTCACTTTTATCGATGATAGAACAAGATTATGTTATGTGTATTTGCTGAGGAGCAAAAATGAAGCTATTGAGAGCTTTATACACTATAAGAACGAAGTTGAAAATCAACTTGGCAAGAAAATCAAAAGAATCAAGAGTGATAGAGGTGGTGAATATGTGTCACCATTTGGTGAATATTATTCCAATCATGGAATTATTCATGAAACTACTGCTCCTTATTCGCCTCAACAAAACGAGATTGTTGAGCGCAAAAACCGAACATTGAAGGAAATAATGAACGACATGTTGACAAGCTCTAGTTTACCCCAGAACTTGTGGGGGGAAGCCTTGCTTTCCGCCAACTACGTTATGAACAAGCTTCCACACAGAAGATTGGACAATACACCATATGAATTATGGAAAGGTCACGTACCTTCCTACAAATATTTGAAAATGTGGGGGTGGCTTGCCAAAGTAATGGTTCCTAAACCTAAGAAGGTTAGAATAGGACCCAAAACTATTGATTGTATATTCATTGGATATGCTTGCAACAGTAGTGTGTATCGATTCTTGGTACACAAGTCTGAAATTCCTGACATCAATCTGAATATGATAATTGAGTCAAGGAATGCGATATTTTTTGAAGAGATATTTCCTTGTAAGGAAAGACAAAGAAAATAGTCTCTCAAAAGAACTATTGATACTATTAAAGACAGTGATAAGGTTGACCAAGAGTCAGATCAACATGGAAATATTGAGGCAAATGAACCTAGACGTAGCAAAAGAGCTAGAACGTCTAAGTCATTTGGATCCGATTTTCTGACATACTTGTTAAAAAAAGAGCCTCAAAGCTATAAAGAAGCAATGTCTTCGTCGGCGGCACCTTTGTGGAAAGAGGCTATCAACAGTGAGATTGATTCCATCTTACAAAACCATACTTGGGAGTTGGTTGATCTTCCTCCAGGTTGTAAGCCACTGGGCTACAAATGGATATTCAAACAGAAGATGAAACTGGATGGATCAATAGATAAGTACAAGACAAGGCTTGTCATAAAAGGTTATAAACAAAAAGAAGGCCTTGATTACTTTGACACCTATTCACCAGTGACTCGTATCACGTCAATAAGAATGCTCATAGCAATAGCTGCTATATTTGGTCTTGAAATACATCAAATGTATGTAAAGATGACATTCTTAAATGGTGAATTGGATGAAGAGATTTACATGGAACAACTAGAAGGTTTTAATGTTCCTAGACAAGAGCAGAAGGTGTGCAAACTTGTAAAATCCTTATACGGATTAAAATAAGCACATAAACAATGGCATGAGAAATTTGATAAAGAGATGTTGTCAAGTGGGTTCAAAATCAATGAGTGTGATAAGTGTGTGTACACCAAATCAACTCAAAAATGATATGTCATTGTGTGTCTTTACGTAGACGATATGCTGATAATTGGTAGTAATCATGAAATGATTCAGTCTACCAAGAAAGTACTGACCATCAAATTTGATATGAAAGATTTAGGAGTAGCTGATGTGATCTTAGGAATTAAGATCTACAGAACATCTGAAGGATATATATTATCTCTGACTCACTATATTAAGAAGATACTTGAGAAATATAATAAAGGAGATCTAAATGTGGCTAGAACTCCGGTAGACCTAACTCATCACTTATCACAAAATACTGGCTCAAACGTATCGCAACTAGAGTATTCGAGAATCATCGGAAGTCTGATGTGTCTCACAAATTGCACACGACCTGATATCGCTCAAGCTGTAAACAGGCTTAACAGATATACGAGCAATCCAAGACATAACCACTGAAAAGCCATAGCAAGAGTTTTGAGGTATCTAAGAGAAAATTCAGAATATGGTCTGCATTATACGAGATATCCTGCTGTTCTGGAGGGATACAATGATGCTAATTGGATATCTGATACAGTGGATTCTAAATCTATAAGTGGATTTGTTTTCACACTTGGTAGTGCAGCCGTGTCATGGAAATCCTCGAAGCAAACATGTATTGCCCGATCTACTATGGAATCAGAGTTCATAACATTAGACAAAACAGCGGAAGAAGCAGAATGACTTCAAAATTTCTTGGAGGATATTCCAAATTGGTGCCAGCGATAAACATACATTATGATAGTCAATCGGCTATTGGGAGAGCCCAAAATACAATGTATAATGGTAAGTCTCGACACATACGTCGTAGACATAATACCATACGTCAACTGCTTCAAGTGGCATAATATCGATCGATTATGTCAAGTCGAAGGAAAATCTAGCGGATCCACTTACTAAAGGTTTACCTAGAGAGCAAGTTGAGAAGTCATCGAGGGGAATGGGCTTGAAGCATATAAATTAAGAATTGTCACTGTGGAAACCCACCTAGCTGACTGGAGATCCCAAGATCTAGGTTCAAAAGGGATAACTGAAACTTTGTGCAATTCAAAATAAGCACTATAGAGTTTTATACTCTTTCCCATTCTGATAATGACGTAGAGTGATGTCTGTCAAGGTTAGGATAAGCTAAGGCTTTTAATGATCACTATATTAGGAGAAGAGTCCTAGTGGGGGTAAAGGCAAATTATCTCTTTATAGTAGATCACTTATTTCAAATAAGAAGTGATGTCGCTTCCATGGGATTTTACAGGCTGACTTCCCTAAAGTGCTTGATGAATCCAGGACCAATGTTCATGGCTGAAATGAACACAACCGTAGAATGAGAAATGGTCGAAGTAAAGCTGTGTGTTGGCAATTGTCTTGGTTTACACCAACGGCAGAACAATTCAAGACTATGGGTCACTGGTTTTCCAAGTATAACCGATTGTCATTCACTAGGAAAGGTTCAAGGCGAAAGCTACCTATTTCGATGCAGCTTTAATTCACGGAAATTCTCTATAGTGTCTGCATGAATATTTAGAGAATTATGGGGGATTGTTGTAAATTCTCTAAATATAGAGTATGGATGAAGAAGGGTAATGTCCTTTGAGTAGTGCCCTATGGGAGAGGCATTAACATGTAGGGACATATCCTCTAAAATTGATAGAACATATATTTAGGCACCAAAGGATTTAAGGGAGGGGTATAACCCTTGGAAGGGTTACACCCCAAACTAAATAGTGCCCTCAAATGGACCCTTCCATGTCTATTTAAAGGAGCCTTCATGTTCTTTCAAGGGATCCGAAATCCAGGAGAAAAGTCTCATACATTTTGTTTTAGAGTCAATAGAGAGTTCCAACCATTGTCTTAGTTTAAGATCTTGTTGATGAGTGTCCTTGAACAATATGAATTCAAGTAATCCTGGGAGGACGTTAGCCACAAAAGACAGTAGAGCACTGAGGCAGAGCTAATAAGTGCTTAAGGACAGAGGCAACTCAACTTGGACTACAAATTTTTGTCATTTTCTAGGTTTTTCTTATTCTTTAAGTTCTAGGGTTTATGGTGTATATTGGCATGATTTGATTTCATTGTTGTTTTCATGCATGTTGATTTCGTTTAATAGCACTTATTTCCCCAACAGATACATAAACCCATTATGGTACACATACGGGCCGACGGATCCTATCTTGCTTCACACTTGATTACTGAGTGCATTGGTCACACCTAACGAACATCTAGAGGCCAGAATAACAAAGGTTTCTGACATACATGGCATCAAGTGTGGAGGATCTCATACAAAATTAATGTTATCATATAGTCAAAGGATTACATATGCTGCTCGTCTCGATGAGATTCCTATTGACGGTGGTGTGATAAGTGAACAAAAGTGTACTTTGAATATCGCTAATTCGGCTTAATTATCTTGTATTTAATCTTAATTAGAGTTTATTTTGTGCTTTGTTATTCGAAGCAATGGAATATGAAGTTTAGAGTAATTACACATGTTTCGGGACCATACAAATGCATCAAAAGCACGCGGGAAGAGCGGAAATGAAGAAAGCACGAAATCAGAATTTTCCCCTGCCATGCATCACGACGCACCATTTTTGGGTGTCGCAACGCGCCCCCTGATCCTGCACTCCATATGTTTTCCAGCAGGTTGGGCGCCGCGGCGCCCCGGGTGTCCCAAAACCTTGTTTTTTTGTATTTGATGCGCATAATGATTCCAGGGCTTTTCTATATAAACCTAACTTCGTCCAAACCCTAAAAGAGGAGAAGAGAAACAAGAGAAAAATAGAGAGCAAAGAGCCACAAACATAATATCAAGAGAGGAGAACAAAGAACATCAAGGAAATCATGGCGTTTCTCCGATCTATCAAGGTTGTGTCTTTATTTCGCATGGAGAACTAATCTCCTAGGCAAAGTTAAGGATGAACTCTTGTATCTAAACTTCTTCTATTTATGTTGTTGGTTCCTAGAAACTCTTTTAACGTTTAATAAAATTGATAGTTGTTATTCTTTATTATTTTAGAATTTCTGAACCCAGAGACTGTGTTTTGTCAACTCGAAGATCATTCCATTAGTACACCTTTGTTTCTGTCAATTACATAAGCAATCCTACAGTTATTTACCTTTAAACGAACGAAATTAGGTAAAGAGATAAGTTTGTGTAGATAGGAATCGATATTGTGTTAATTTTATACTACTTTACGCAACATATTTAGTTGGTCAGCAATGAAAATTTGTAAATTCATAACAATTTTATCGAATCGGATCAGATAACTTAAAATTCAAATCAATTTTTTTCAAATCAGATTTTTTTTACTTGGGCCTTTTAGAAATAGTTATAGTTATAATTATACAAATTATTTCTTGATCCTTTATTAATTGAATAAATTAGAATATAAATAGATTACAACATGATGAGTAGGGGTGTCAAATTTACCCGGATCCGGAAGACCCGGGTTCGTGGTAGATCCGGGTCCGTGATTAAAATATCAGGACCCGGGTCTAATAAATTAGGACCCGGGCGAATCCGGATTCGGACCTGGGATCGCACGAGTCCGGCCAGGATAGACCCGGTGTAGACAACAGAAACTGGACGACGCATGCTGTTCTAGGCTCGCGGCACTAGTTGGGAGTACGGAGTAGCCACGGGGACTAAACCGGAGAATAATGGAGTCGCCACCCGGTGTGAACGGGAAAGGGAAAATGAGATTTAAGGCCGCACTCATCCCTCGCAAGGGAAGACCTCAAACCGTTGGGTTCGGAATGGTCCCTTACTTATGTCACTTGTAATGAAAGGATTCACGTAATAATTTAATCATGCTTGAGTAACACTCATTTCCAAGGGTATCATGCTTCTAAATTCACATGCACAACAATAAAACTTACACTTAAATTTCCATACACAAATCCCAAGTCTAAGTTTACATTTAGCATATTTTCATATTTGCATGCAACCTATTCGCATATAATCTATGTCTGAATCCAAGCATGAAGACAAATTAACATTCCAAAAGCATACAACTTCACAAAAGCATAAACAAAGAACATTCTTACAAACATGCATACTAAGAATGGGTGTTCAAGTGCACAACAGAAATAAATAACTAAAGAAGTAATACAAATGCATAAAGTTCAAGGAGATAACTATATGTTAAGATAGACATGTTATGATGTGGTGCAGGAAGACCGTAAGCGTTCGCGTTGCGTTCGTAAACGCGTGTTCGAAGGTGAAGACAGAAGGTTCTCGTTCGTATGGCGTCCGAAACGCGTTCGAACAGAACTGAGACAGAAGGTTCTCGTTTATTATGGCGTCCGAAAACGCGTTCGAACAGAATGAGACCTGATGCTACAGATGTGTGCGCGTTCGAATAGCGTTTGATAACGCGTTCGAACGGTAGAGACATAAGGTTCTCGTCCGTGATGCGTTCGATGACGCGTGCGAACGGGAACTGGCAGATTACATATATTCATACAGTTTTGGATGCGTCATTCAAACAAGATCATCACAACGACACATCTAATCACATGGATCCTTAAATCATGCATAAAGATTAACATACTGAACAATTAAATCATGCTCAATCACAACCAACTAGTCATGCACAAAGCTATAACATGTTAAAACATCATAATCATTGCATAAGAAAAACAAATAACACACTAATCTAAATCATACTCAAACACAAGCTTAGATGAAACGAAATACGTGTGTCTTTCAAGTGGTACGTGGCATTGTATCCCGAGTACAAACCGCATTACCGTCCATTCGGATTCGGCTACGGAATTTATGTCCGAGTTTCCATCCGATATACCACAAGAAATAACACATATTCCGTCCATCCGGAATCACATCACGTAATTAACATGCTAAACTAATTCATACATACTTAAATATCATGCTTTCTAAATTATTAATTCATGCGAAGAGGATAAGTATCATATGCCCTCAGGTATAACCTTTTTTGCGTCGTCTTTTGGAAGCACGTTCCACGGCCGTCGGAAGGGTTGATGTTCCGCAACTTTTCTGGTTCGCTGGTTCCCCTTTTCCTTGGTTATCCTGCTGATTTGCTCACTGTTTTCCCTCTGCTTTGCTGTTGTGTTGCTGCTGTCTTTTTGGCTTGAGAGGAGAGGACTTTGTGTGCTTTTCAAGTGCTAAGTGTTGCTGCCTATGTGCTCCATATCTCCTAGATATATCCTCTTACGTGCTAGGTCTTTTTGGTTGGTTTTAGGCTTCTTTTATAGGCAAAGGTGGAGAGTCTTTGGTGGCTCACAACATGCTTGATTTAAGGAGATTCCTCTTAGTGGAGAATTTGGTGGAGAGTGTTTAATGGGAAGTGAGTTGGCTTGTGCTTGCTTTGTCATTTTTGGGTGGCCTTGGGCGTGAATGTGGCTTGCAAAGGGTGATGGGTGTGAATGTGGCTTAGGTGGACTTTGTTGCTTTGTGCTTGTTCCTTGTTATTCAAGTGGGAGGGGTTGGTATATGATATGAGTTTCATTGTTTGTTTGCAATGAGTGAGAGAGATAATGGAGGATGGTATGGGTGTGTAAGGAAGAAAGCTAGTGGAGAGTGTGGGGTATTGTTGTTTGATTTGTTTATGGAGGATTGGCTTGGCATGTGAGGGATTTGGCTTTTTGGTTTGTAGGGCACGTGAATGATGGAAGGAAAAGATGATGTGGGGCATGGTGTGTATTTGTTTTGTCATTTGGGGAGGCTTTGGGCGTGGGTTTGTGTTGGGCATGGGTTTGGTTCTTTTTGGTGGGCTTGGGTATTTGGGCTTGGCTTATGGATTCTTGGGCCGAGCATAAGCAGAGATCCAACGAGCAAATCGAAGCTAGATAACCAAGTTAAATCCGACAATAATTCCAATTCCCAACTTTACCCTTCCAACGTCCGTTTCCGCGACTTCCACGACATGAAAAGGTAGTGCCTCTTACGAGGCTCGTCATTGGGCACGATATGCAAAAATGCAGTGTCTACACCCGGATCCGAAAAAAAATAATTAAATATAATAATACAAAATACAAAATAATATGCATATATAAATAAAAATATAATATAATATAATTAAAAAAAAAATATAAAAGAATTGAAATAAAACTAATAAAATTGATAAATAAAATACAAATATAAATATAAAATAATATAATAAAAAATAAAAAAATAAAAAATAAAAATAAAAAACGGATATCCGGATCTGGATCGGGTATCGTATATCACCCTAAAAAAGATATAGGAACCTTTGAATTATTAAAGACAAACACATTACACGCCCCTGAATTTAGGCACGTAACAGATCATCATCATCATTCTCGTTTACTATATGAGCTTCCTTGACAATAAAAACTAAATACGAAGAACAAAATCACGATGAGATGTTCTCTCTCTTTTTCTTTTTCTATGCTAATCCATTTCTTATCTAATTAACGACACGAATCACTTTAACTTTTTAGAAAGTAAAGAACTGTAGGATTGCTTTTCTTTAAAGATCATTCCATTAGTACACCTTTGTTTCTGTCAATTACATAAGCAATCCTACAGTTCTTTACCTTTAAACGACGACGAAATTAGGTAAAGAGATAAGTTTGTGTAGATAGGAATCGATATTGTGTTAATTTTATACTACTTTACGCAACATATTTAATTGGTCAGCAAATTAATTTATGCCAATTCCTTGCCTTTAAGAATTTTTATATGGCGACCGAAGCAAGCATTTGAAGTTGCAGGTTACAAATTTTTAGATTCAAAAACTGAAGATGGATGATCAGAATACCCATAGTTATTTCAATCCCCACTGGAGGGCTGTAAGTACATATTTTTTTCAATCCTTGCCAATTTGAG
The DNA here is from genome assembly GCA_019454045.1 of Zanthoxylum bungeanum. Taxonomy (NCBI): domain Eukaryota; kingdom Viridiplantae; phylum Streptophyta; class Magnoliopsida; order Sapindales; family Rutaceae; genus Zanthoxylum; species Zanthoxylum bungeanum. The sequence goes on from SKCR01048925.1 coordinate 33,703, forward strand.
TTAAATATTTTTCAGAAAGTTATATATATATAATATATATATTTTTTCTATGATTAATCATGAATGATCAAGTTAATTTCCTCTCCAGTATGACTCTTATTCTTATATGAAGAACCAAGATTCTTCAGGATCCATCAGAATTCCTGTGAGGGCTCTGAACATTATATGGGGCAACGATTCCCGGTTTTGGCAATGGACAAAACTAACAGAGGAAACCACAAAGTAAAAAAAATAAAAATAAAATTTCAACATCAATTTTCATATATTCAGATTTTTTTTATTTTTAAATTTTTTTTCTATGCATTTCGGATTTTCCAGGTTAATTGGGTTTGAAGAAGAGGTGCATTGCTGCTCCAAGTAAACTGGATTGAGGTCACAGGAAAGTTTCGGGTCACTGAAACCATGGCTGCATGGGCAACGAAAGCATATGAAATATTTTACATAATGAAATTCCGGGTGGATGCATTTGGGTGGCATTTAGTTCCAGTGAAGTTCAAGTTGAGGATCAATGGAGAAGAGAAAGTGAAAAGTGTAATGCTTCAGCTCTACAGAGAGAAACAAGAAGAGTGGCAAGAAATTCCCGGCGGAGACTTCACAATTTCAAACAATAATTATGTCGGAGCTCTGGAGTTTGGCATGTTTGAAGTTGAGAGTGACTGGTGGAAGGGTGGAATGGTTCTTGCGGGAATCAAGATTAAGCCTAAATTCGGAGGTTAAATAATGTATTTTTGTGTAAAATGTTTTTGAAATGATTTAAATCGCTTTATTTTTTTTTTTTATTTTTTTATTTTTTTTTATTTTTATAAATATGTACTTTCATCTAATAATATTTTATATGATTATAATGTGATGTGATAGACTCGATCAAATATTCACTGAATTCAAATCTATGACCTCAAAGTGAAACCATAAGTCCTACACCACCAAATCACGTCCCTTGAGGATAAATAGTGATATTACAATAAAATTGCATTTGCTTAAATATTTAGTACAAAAAAATCAGCATGAATTACATGACTATGAATATAAACATTAACAAAATATAAAATATCATTGTACAAAACACATTTGAGTTGGGCATATTATCAATACAACAAAAATCCGTTCAAGTGAGTCTCTCGTTGAAAAAAAGTAGAACATAAAATAATTGCAAATTAAGTTGACTACCAATATAATATAGTAATATGGAACACAATATGTTGATGGTATTTTCAGTTCCTATGATATTTAAACAAGACGGTAGGGGTAAAAAGGGGAAACTCCCTTGTTGACCGAGATCTTTAATACCGACCCGACCACATGAGTTAGGGGCCGGGCACTTATGATCTGTAAACCAACCACTTAAGAACGGATGACCGGGCATTATCAGATCGATATCAGCATTCTCAGTTCGAAAGACCATTGTGACTGACCTCATGAACACCAGGAATATGGCGAGATACGCTCCAGAAGATAAGACATCATATTCTTACGGAAAAGAAGATAAGTTATCATACTTTCATGGGGAAATGTAAGGTTGATAAGTCAGTGTCCTAATAGGATATGGGAAGTGAATGTAGTTTCTACTAGGAATCCTTACAGGAAAATGAATCTGATTTCTTCACTATTATAAATAGAAGGGGAAAGTGTAAGTAAGGGGGATCAGAATCATTACAATCAGACTTGTAAACATAAGAGATATCGGAGAAGCATATCTCAGTAATAAAACTATCATTCGATTTGTGTCAGTGGACGTAGTTGGATGGATCTAATCCGCCGAACCACGTTAAATCTCTTTGTCGATTGGCGTATTATTTATCTTTTTGCTAAATTTGCTTTTGGTTCCCCCATAACCGAACAAATTCACTACTGAGGGAGGATTGTCTCGGGAGTAATATTCCAATATTGCCCTGAGACCAAAATTAGCCGTCAACAGTTGGCGCCGTCTGTAGGGAAGACGGCATGGGTAAAAAGGGGAAACTCCCTTGTTGACCGAAATCTTTAATACCGACCCGACCACATGAGTTAGGGGCCGATCACTTATGATCTGTAAACCGACCACTTATGATCGGATGAGGGCCGGGCATTATCAGATCGATATCATCATTCTCAGTTCGAAAGACCATTGTGACCGACCTCATGAAGACCGGGAATATGGCGGGATATGCTCCAGAAGATAAGACATCTTATTCTTACGGATAAGAAGATAAGTTATCCTACTTTCATGGGGAAAGGTAATGTTGATAAGTCAGTGTCCTATTAGGATAATATTGCCCTGAGGCCAAAATCAGCCGTCAACAGTTGGCGCCGTTTGTGGGGACTCACCGAAAAGCAGCTCGCGTGGTAAGACGATGGCAGAAGGTGGAAATCACCGGTCGTCAGGGAGTTCAACAGCGGAATGGATGGAGAAGATGGAGGAAAATATGGGGAAAGATAGGGAGTGCCCCCGTAAGATGGCGGTCTGGCCAGCTGGGGAAATGCGGCTGCAGGGAGTGTGTCCCCACACGTTTTGTCATTACCGAACATAATGAGGAGCATGCCCTTAATGTTTCAGACACTCTTTGATCCCTACCTATTTGGTCATTCGGATCCGTGAGAAGCATATCACGAGGAGGGATTATGCCCTTGTGGCGTTTGCTTGCTCCAGTGTTACCGAACATAAGGAGGAGCATGCCCTTAATGTTTCAGACACTCTTTGATCCCTACCTATTTGATCATTTCGATCCGTGAGAAGCATATCACGAGGAGGGATTATACCCTCGTGGCGTTTGCTTGCTCCAATGTTACCGAATATAAGGAGGAGCATGCCATATAAATCCAGTCATGATTCTTCTATGTGTAATTTGCGAACCCATTTGTGACTGGTAAAGTTGTTTTATCTGTTGGTCTTCTGCTGCAGTATTGTCTGTGGGTATATTGTCGACATTAGATAACTCATAATGATAACTTTTGTGTGCTGTTAACATAGAGAAAATAATCATTGATTACCTTAGAACAATATATGTGTAGAATTGAATATCTTCCGGTTGTTGGTTTGGGATGTGAAACCTTCAACCGAGTCATAACAAGAATCAATAACTGAACATATGAGTTTAATACAAAAGGGATTCCCAATGCTTTGCCATATCTCTCTACTAATATTCTTAATTACTTTTATATAGTTTTTATGTTACATTATCATTTCATTTTTTTTATTTAACTTAGTTACTGCTAACGTTTTGTTTGAGAGTAAACCAGTTCTTTGTAACCATCTCTCTGAGGAATCGACACCCCAACTATATTGCGATAACCGTAAGTAATTGCAAATACTTTTTGGGCATAATCAAAATTTGGCGTCGTTGCCGGGGAGACGGTTTACAAGCAAAAGGAGCAGGTTTGCTTGGTCAAACACGAAGCGGAAACTTCGTTCCATCTTATTTTTTTTGTTATTATTTTTGTTATTATTATTATTTGCTTACTTATTTTATTTTAATTTTAGTTTTAGATAGATTTTAATTTTTAGTTTACTCTTATTTATTTATTTTTGTTTATTTTTGTTTCTTGTTTTACTTGAGTTTAATTTCATGCCTAGAATTAGGGATCGGTTGGGTAGATTTGCTAGAATAGAACATGAAGATTCAAGTTCAGATACAGAATACATGTTTGAAAATCTTTTGGCCACACCTCTGCATCTAGCGCACATAATATGAGTGAATACAAGAGACCACCCATGAGGACTCTTGAAGAGTACCTCCACCAAACTCGCACAGCTACACCTTCGTGCATAATGTTTCCTCCTAATGCACCACACGTAGATTTTAAACCTGGGATGATACAGTATCTCCCAACTTTTCACAGTTTAGAGAGCGAAAATCCTTATGTGCATATTAGAGAGTTTGAAGAGGTAGTAGCAACATTCCATGACCGGTTTGGGACCACTGACATAGTTAGACTTAAGTTCTTCCCATTTGCCCTTAAGGATAGAGCTATGAGCTGGTTGTACTATTTAAGACCTAGGTCAATAAGATCATAGGGCGAGATGACATATGCATTCTTTAACAAATACTTCCCACACAATAAGAAGAATGCATTGAAAAGAAAATCCCAATCTTCTCTCAGAGAGATAGTGAAACCTTTATCAAACGTGAGAGAGGTATACGGAGATGTTAGCTAGTTGCCCTCACAATGGATATAAGAGTTGGCGCTTAGTAAGTTATTTTTATGATGGTCTAACCCCTATAGAGCGCTGTTGGACAATCATGACCCATAGCGTCACTATTTGTACAGATCATGGTGTTGTTGTACAAATTAACTATGTGACAAAGGAGATTGCACTCTTATCATTTGTGATTAGATCACCAAGATGAATAAATGATAGGAGGTCCTTATGATTTGTTCCTGGATTGAGAATGATATGAGATAGTATCAGTCCATGAAGGATAAATCATTAAATATCCCTAGTCAGAGTATTATCGAGATTGGACATCGATAAATACGTAAAAGACTAGTATTACACTTGTGCGCGTTGTGAGGGCACAACGACATAGTTCTCATATATTTGGGTATAGGATACTCATGCAAGTGTAATATGAGGTTGTGTTTTACCGATGGTACGGGAAACAGCTTCGCTCTGGATAGACCCCCTCGGAATTCCATTGGTAGTATGACTATGTGTCTATGGAAGTCTGAAATCAGGGTAGGTGTATTTGGTCTTAACCTGAGACTTGCACCGCTAATACTTGCGACAATCAATATACTTTAGTTTTGGTCGTCCAGGGCTTTAACAGGTTCTGTGTACGCCTCTTCTGGGTATATTGAGAATCGTAGTATGTTGGATGTGATGTCAAGACGGAAGTGTCACTCCAGTCATATGGAGATGGTGATCGCGTAGGGATACAGAACTGGTTCTCTAAAGGGTTGCAACCATTGGGATAATATGACTTGGTCATGATTATCCGATAATAAAGAGACTAGTTGCTCGTCATCGGATATATACTTCGTACGGGGCAGACACTGTACCAGCCCCAGGCCTTGCATGTGATCATCCGATACTGGATCGAAATACGCAATACTACGTATACTACGCCTAATATAGATCCTTTATTTCCTGTAAGGATATTTCTGGAGAATTGGGCAGGCATGGTGCTTTGCTAGAAGCCAACCTTGTCTTGTAAATCGGTATAAACGTAGTACAAGGTACTTACGTGTTCGGATAGTCCAACGACCGTATTTACTGCCAACATATCCGGGGATCTCATGGGTCGCTTCCCGAAGATTCACCGATGACGTATGACTCGCACTTTATTAATCTGAGATTAATTAGATGAGAGAGAAAATTAATCTGGGATTAATTGCGGAGATATTTTATCTGGGATAAAATATCATTTAAAGAGAGATAACGATTAATTTGGAATTAATCGACAAAAATAATATATTCGATATATTATACGAAATTGGATTTCGACGGGGAATTAAAATTGGATTTTAATTCGGGCGACGTGAATAGTGATTTCACTAGGCATAATCATTTAATCACGTTGCAACGGAAAATTCGTTAATTTAGAATTAGCGAACCCGAGCCCAGGATTGTTTGCGAGCGCATTCGCATTTCGAATTCGAGTGCGGCATGCAATTCAAATCAAGCGTCAAATCGCTAGTCGCATCAAGCGTCAAATCATTAGTCACTTTGAGTGATGTGACAACTTGTCACATTGATTGATTGAGTGATGTGACTTGATGGAAGTGGTTGAAAGCTTGATAGACATATATTATTATTTTAATATTTGGGTTATATTGAATTGATTTTAGAATTCAATTAACATTTTTACACATTTTTCATCTTTCTCTTCTCTTCTCACGGTTTGGAGCCAACTTCTTCTTCTTTCTCACGCCCAACAAGGGCCATTTTTTTCTTCTGGTTTGCCGAGAGCTTGGAGGAAAAAGGGAAGCAAAATGTGATGTTTTTGTGGCAAAAACATCAAGAGCTAGCACTCCGAGAGACATGCGAAGGTGATAGGGAAGTCCACCCATGAGCTTGGAATCACCATGACAAAGCTTGGAGCTTTTATGGACATCAATGGCCGAATTCTTGGAGGAGGAAACCAGTGAACTGTCGTGAGCTGCAGTGGGCAGAAAAGAAATTTTTGTTCATCGCCGCATCGCTCAAACCGATCGATGTGAGTATTCCGCGACTTCCTCGATTGTATTCGCACTTATTTTATGCTTTATATTCGATCCTCGGGACCGTAGAAACTCCAACAAGCGCCAGTTCATGGAGACAATGTGCAATGGTGAGTTAATATGGAAAGAGCCTGATGAAGCATAAGAGTACTTAGATGACTTAGCCGAGAAATCCCACACTTGGATTGGACCTAATGCCCTGGATAACACTGATATAACATACCCTACTCCTTCTAGTATAGGCATACACCATTATATGGAAGAAGATAGTCTTAGGGCACATGTTGAGCTATTAACTAGACAGATAGAGCCTTACAAGCCAGAGATAGCAAGACCATGTATTCAGTCACCCACCTAAAACCCCAATAGTGTCCGATATATGGTGAGATGAGATGGACATATGAAGAACAATGCAATGCATTAGGAACGTACCAGAAGCCTTATACACCATATCCAGATACATATAACCCTAGTTGGTGGAACCATTCAAATCTTAGTTTTAGACATGAATTTCATCAGCATATTCAAGCACCACCACCTAGATATTACAGTGCTCCTCGGTATCACACACCTACTATTCCTAAGAATTCTTTAGAGGATACTGTGCAAGCATTTGTGGAGGCCAGAAGGTAATTTTGGAAGCCCACAACAAAAATCAACCAAAGGTTTGAGTCACTGATAGCTCAGATAGCTGAAGATCATAGGGAGATTACGAGCCATATCTCTAAGTTAACTAATGTCCTGAGTGTGCATGAACAAGGAAAATTTCCATCTCAAGCTCAACCAAATCTACAAGGGCAACATATGGCACAGGCTGATAATGAGGCAGCCAATGTAAAAGGTGTTAATGCTACATTCACTAGGATTGGTAAGGATGTAGGCGTGCAGAACACTTCCAACACTATAAAGGACCCTAAGGATAATAGTGCTAACACATCTCAGGAAGAATAAGTGCCACATTTCCCAGTTAGAGTACCATTTTCCTCTGGCGCTTAATATTTTTCATGTCGAGAAACAACCACATAGTGATGATGAGTGTCATTACTCATACATGCTAGAAACAGTCATGTCCGAAACAGCTTTACACCACGAATCAAATCCTCCCGAAGTGAAAGTGACCCCAAAGAACCAAAAAATGAGGAAAAGGGAAATTAGGTCTCAATTAAAGATGATACATGGGAGATTAAAAAGGAGATTGAGCCAACTTTTCCTTATGTGCAGCACCAAATTTCAGCCACCAGACCTTGAGGGATCAATGGATAATCTACCGCGGCTGGACAAAAATTCTCTCTCATGCCTTCATCAGTTCGCTCGATGGAAACCATCATGACAATCTGAGTGGTTACGTCTGGCTGAAGACATTAAACTTAGCGCTAAAGGGGAGGCAACCTTTGCATCTGCATTTATTTTCATTTTATTTCATTTATTTTATTTAGTTATTTACTTCAGTTTTATTTTATTGTATGCTAATTACATGTTTGTTGTTTGCATGAGTAATTATGCAGGTGTCAGCATAACCTACACAGCCACACAACTAAAATCTTACCACCAGGAACCTGATCAATTCCGTGCCTGGTAGTGTGTTTCCTTAATCCTATTTCTTTATATTTATCTTACATTGAGGACAATGCAAGTTTTAAGTGTGGGGGTGTATGCATGCGCATGATAATATATAAAAAAAAATTATTTTGTTTGTTTTTTGCCCTTAATAGTAAAACATAAGTCTTATGATATATTGTTTGCTTTAGGGTGAAATCTTGGAAATGAAAGTCCTTTAATATACTTTTATCTGATACTTTGAGTAGTTGATCTATGTTAGACTCGTAAGCACTTAATTATAGGTTTTTAATAGTGAAAGCCTATGTAGTTAGGAAAGTGACTAGTTGAAGAAATTGCATGTCGATGAATGACCGTTTGCTTAGATGTTTACCCTGATTTGCTAGTGTTATGATGTGTGGTATATAAAAAAAGTCTTGAAAGAAAGAAATTAAACCACCTATGACTGATAAGCGTGAATCTACCTATGGGCAAGTGTTAGGACCACCATGAGGAGAAATGCTACCTTAAAGGGTAGGTGTGTTGAAAAAAAAGAAAAAAAAGTTGAAAAAAAAAACAAAAAGAGACAAAGAAAAGAAAAAATATCATACCTTACTGAGCACAAAAGGCAATTACATAGCAGAATTGAGATATCTAGGTTGGTTTGACCCATCAAATCCTAATTTTTAACGAAATCACTGAGTCAGCTTACCTATGAATTAAACTGTGAATGAACATTTACACACACACACACTGTGAGTCTGGCTTAGATGATTTATTCAAAGACTTGGATTTGAGTTACGTTGAGTACTTTGAAAGTTCTCTGATTTTATTACTAGGCATTCTTTGAGGAAATTAATATGTATAACTATTGGGACTATTTCATTTTGTTATTTTCATTTTGCATGAATGTATGTGTTTTGAATGACGTTTGTGGGTGTCGTCGCTGTAAGCCCTTACGAGACTATAACTCGTCCACTAGGGACACCTATGGTTTTAAAGGCTTGTTGTATACGCTAAATGCAATCGTGATCCCTACGAAAGTGGCTTAGATAGTTTTGGTTATTTAGTTCTTATTTTATTTTTGAGCTTGAATTGCTAGGGACTAGCAATAAGCTGGTTTGGGGTTGTGATAAGTGCACAAAAGTGTACTTTGAACATCGCTAATTCGGCTTAATTATCTTGTATTTAATCTTAATTAGAGTTTATTTTGTGCTTTTTTATTAATAGCAATGGAATATGAAGTTTGGAGTAATTGCACATGTTTCGGGATCATACGGACGCATCAGAAGCATGCAGGAAGAGTGGAAACGAAGAAAGCACGAAACCAGAATTTTTCCCCTCTGCCACGCGCCAACTTTGGGCGTCGTGACGGCCCCCCAGATCCAGCACTTCATATTTTTTCCAGCAGGTTGGGCGCCCCGGACGTTCCAAACCATGATTTTGATGTATTTGATACGCACAATGATTTCAGGGCTTTTCTATATAACCCAACTTCATCCAAACCTAAAAGAGGAGAAAATCATAGAGAAACAAGAGAAAAACAGAGAACAAAGAGCCACAAACATAAAATCAAGAGGAGAACGAAGAACTTCAAGGTTATCATGGCGTTTCACTGATCTATCAAGGCTGTGTCTCTATTCCGCTTGGAGAACTAATCTTATAGGCAAAGGTAATGATGAACTCTTGTATCTAAACTTCTTATATTTATGTTGTTGGTTCCTAGAAACTCTTTTAACGTTTAATAAAATTGATGGTTGTTATTATTTATTATTTTACGATTTCTGAACCCAGACATTGTGTTTTGTCAACTCCCATATAGATCCAGTCATGCTTCTTCTATGTGTAATTTGTGAACCCAGTTGTGACTGGTAAAGTTATTTTATGTGTTGGTCTTCTACTGCAGTATTGCCTGAGGGTGTATTGTCAACGTTAGATAGCTCGTAATGATAACTTTTGTGTTCTGTTAACATAGAGAAAATAATCATTGATTACCTTAGAACAATACATGTGTAGAATTGAATATCTTCTGGTTGTTGGTTTGGGATGTGAAACCTTCAACTGAGTCATAACAGGAATCAATAACTGAACATATGAGTTTAATACAAAAGGGATTCCCAATGCTTTGCCATATCTCTCTACTGATATTCTTAATTACTTTTATATAGTTTTTATCTTACATTATCAATTCATTCTTTTTATTTAATTTAGTTACTGCTAACGTCTTGTTTGAGTAAACCAGTTCTTTGTAACCATCTCTCTGAGGAATCGACACCCCAACTATACTGCGATAACCGTAAGTAACCGCAAGTACTTTTTGGGCGTAATCAGGTGGTGTGTACTTCCAACTATTAGGAATCACCTGTGAGTCATTTAATATTCGATCAAACTGATACCCACATGTCTATACGAGTTTTCAAAACTCATGATACATCGGGTTAAACCATTGGAACTCCAATTCCAATATACAACATGTGCTAGTCTTCTAGGTTATAGAAATTCGACCGTATTCCAAAACTGGCGACTAGAAATATATATACTTTAAGAATAATTTACAATAGTAATACTTATCTCAATGTCGAACCACCTAGTGTCTAATATTACTACAAGACTATTATTAAGTCGATGTCATTTTTAGTATATCTATACATTAATCTACTACTTATAATGAAAATACCATTAATAAGGTATGAAATGAAAATGTAGTTATTTTATTAATAAATAATAAAATATACAATTCAGATTGACACTCCAAGCACCAACAGATTCGTCTTGAATTATAGCGAATCGTGGTGATAATGTGTTATAAAACAAGAGAGAAATATAAGAATAGAAGATACCTTGTAAAGCTGCATACTTTTTTTATTAATTCTAAATTATAAATAACAAGAGATGATATCTATTTATAGAGAGACATTATGTTAAGATTTTTATCCCCAAGTAATGTGGGATAAACTAAACTTATAAATATTAAAATAAGAGACCACATTATTTACCACAAGAATCATAAAATGGTATTATCTAAAAATACAAAGGAAATTATCATCAATCTACCAAAAGAAAATTATTAAACTCCCAAAATATTATCAGTTTTTAAAAATTATCATTTATCTCATCAAGTTATGAAGAAAAAAAATTGGACATTTTACATTGAAAATTAATAATCGCATATATTTTTATTGATAAAAATTATTATCAAATGATATATGTTTGGTTCAACGGAGGGGAGGGGAGGGGAGAGATTTTAATGGAGGGGAGGGAAGGGGTGGGGAGGGGAGGGGAGGGAATTTAATTAAATATATGTTTGGTTCAAAGGAGGGGAGGGGAGGGGATGAGAGTGTTTTTAATTAATACATGTTTGGTTAAAGAAGAGATGAAAGAGATTTTAAAACAATTTACTATTTTATCCTTATAGTATTTTATAAATAAATTTAAAACAATATAGGCTTATATTATCTTTGAATTAAACAAATAATAAAATTAAAATTAAAAACTCTACATATACGTGTTATTAAAATAAAATTAAAACAAATATAAGATAAGAGAATAAAAAGAATTGAATGGTGAAGCAAATATAAGAGAGATTTTTAATTAAGATAATTTTGGATTTTAATGTATAAGTAGGGATAATTTAGTCAATGCATTTAATATTTAATTGCTCACTTTCTCTCCCCTCCCAAACCCCCACTTTTGGAGGGGAGCAAAAATTGACTTAGGAGAGATTTTGCTCCCCTCCCCTCCAAAAATTGAACCAAACAACCATATTTAAATATAATCCCTCCCCTCCCCTCCAAAACCCCCCCCCCCCCCCCCCCACCAAACAGACTCGTGGAGAGAGGGAGGAGGGTATGTTAAGGAACTTCCCTTTCTCCCTTGCCCTTCTTCCATTTTCTCTGTGTCAACCCCTTCATTTTCCTCTATTTTCATCTACAATTCTCTTTTATTTGTGTTAATTTTGCAATCCGATTTTGATCGGGTCTTCGATCACAGCAGCCATGGCCACCACTGGAAACAAAAACATCAATGCTAAATTGGTTAGTTTTCAACGTATAGCATCTCAATTTCTATTTTTGACTTCCTTTATTATTGTTCTCTGATTAAAATTGTATATGGGTATGCCTTATTTGTTAGATTATTGTGTGGATTATCTTTTATTTTTATTTTCCGATGACAATTCGGATGTGGGTTTGACTCAATTCTATGAATAATGATCAGATTGTGCATGTTCTTTTTGCCAACTCTTTTTGATTTAGTTTTAAATTCCCTATTAACTTTGATGGCCAATTTTTATATGGGTAGTCTCAGTTATGTGATTGGAGCTTGGTTTATTTTTAATGCGGCTGATGTATGTTTGCTGTTAGATACAATCTTTTTGTTAATAAAATTATCGAACGGGTATTCTATAAATCTATTCCTATTAAATGCAATTCATAATGCTGTAGTCTTGTATGAGTTTGAACAATTGTTGAATTTAGATTTGCTTCATAGATAAATAGTGAAAGTATTCCTTTAATTATCTCTCTAACGATTAATCTCCTCAATTTTATGATTGTTATATGTGCATAAACTCACTCTTCCTTTGTCCTTTGATTGATATGTTTTTTGCCGTTTTGATGTTTATTTGTGCTATTTGCTTTTAGGTGCTGCTTGGAGACGTTGGAGCTGGAAAGTCTAGTCTTGTACTGCGCTTTGTGAAAGGCCAGTTTGTTGAATTTCAGGTATATAGGTTGTCTTATGATTGCTGAAGAACCTTTCATTTTTGGATTTCAGAGCTCGACTTTTCTTGTATGATGTTGTAGGAATCTACCATTGGCGCAGCCTTTTTCTCACAAACATTGGCTGTAAATGACGCCACTGTTAAATTTGAGATTTGGGATACGGCAGGTCAAGAGAGATACCATAGCTTGGCTCCAATGTACTATAGAGGAGCTGCAGCTGCAATTATTGTTTATGATATATCAAATCAAGTAAGTACATGCCAGCAAACCAATTAGTTTTTCCCCTTAGAAATGGAAATTTTTAACTGCCCTCTAGTTAGAATTTGAAGGTGTAAGACCTTTAGAAGCATACAGTTTAATCCTCTTACTTCCCCATTTAGGGTGGGGTTATGTAATTCAATATCTATTGTTTAGATTCTCTTCCTTCTGCCTCTTTGTCCATACATTTGGCCCTTCCCCTACAAGGTTTCTTATTAAAAAATAAAAGCAGAGTACGAACTTAGTTAAGTTAATGGTCAGATATTAGTAGTTGCCTTGAAATTTTTATGATGGTAATGTTGAATGTGATATGATTATTTCAGGTACTTTTTAAGCAAGAAATAACTGTTCTATTTTGTTATTTTTTTTGTTCCTTTGTAGGCCTCATTTGAGCGTGCTAAGAAATGGGTCCAAGAACTTCAGGCACAAGGTATACACATTTGTTAAGTCTTGTGTAGAGATTCTATTTTTTTTACATAAATATAGTTCCTGAGGTTTTAACTAGTCATCTTTAAGAAGTAGTTCTTGGTTATTACTCTTTATTTTGAGTGAGAATTGGATATGGAGGATCTGTGATTTGTTCATCATCTCGACAACATAGAATCTGAAATGAATTTAGTATCCTTTTCTTATATTCATTTGCTTTTTTTATTTAATTTTTTGGTATACTGCGACTGATTTCTTATGTAATGTAATTTTGTTTCTCTTGGTAAATAAGGCAATCCAAATATGGTTATGGCACTGGCTGGTAACAAAGCTGATTTGCTTGATGCGAGGAAGGTCACAGCAGAGGCAAGTACACATTTTACTGTTTTGATATTGCTTCTGTATCTTATTCTTCGTTCATTATGTCCTTTTTTGTGTGCTCCATTTAATTTTTGAGTTTTGAAAATGACAATTTATAAAGCTCAGAGAATTTTGTGATCAAGATGGAGATAACTCAATAGCTTCATTGGTCGTAATAGAAATTTACAGTAATTATTTATATTTGTCGACTGAAGGCGAATAATGGTTAAATGGAGTAATTATGGGTGGAACTTTAAATAAGGACATTCTTTAATGTTTAATATATTATAGTCTCCCTAATAATTGTGCAAATGTTACGTAGTATATTGTTCACACATCGATTTGTCTGTGTATCTTTTCTAAAACTAGAAGTGTTAATTATTAATTTATTCTGAATCTATCATAACATTCTGATAGGTGGTGAAGAACCACTGCCAAGACAAATTCATGTGTTTGGTTCTTGGTAATATGATGTTTCTTTAACTAACTTTGTTATGGTCGCAGGAGGCACAAGTTTATGCCCAAGAGAATGGCCTGTTCTTTATGGAAACCTCTGCAAAAACAGCAACCAATGTCAATGACATTTTTTATGAAATAGGTAAATTTGAAATATCTTTGTTGTCCTGGTCATTTGGGCTAGTTAAATGGTTTGTGTTATTGGTTTGCACATGCATTGAATAAATTTTTTATTTTTTTTTATTTTATTGACTTGTTAACAATAACAAATATATTTTAATGACTTTTAAATATGTCAAGTCTTGTCATGTGCAATTAATTACACTGAGATGTTGTTTTAGAAGAATAAATTGCATATTAAGAATTTTGAACATACATTATCTTTTATTACTGGACATTTTGTTTATTGTTTTGTTTCTTGGATACAGCAAAGAGACTACCCCGAGTGCAGCCAGCACCAAATCCATCAGGAATGGTTCTTACGGATAGACTTGGGGAAAAGACAGGAAGTGCATCATGTTGCTCTTAGATACTTGGGCGGTGGTGATCACCAACTGTATCTTCTAAATAGCTCCTGCAGCTTTACTAGAAACTCAAAGGTATCATTTTTCCAAGTGTGACTCTGTGAGCCCATTGAATTAGATGCACTCCTGAATCGTTGCATGTATTTGACCGGTTGAAAGTGTGTCTTTGACATGTTGTGTTCGATAGAACAAAGGTATTTGATGGAAAGATGATTATTTTTTGAGTTATTTTAGCAGAAATGAAGCAATTGTGTACGTATCGAGCTCTATTAGGCATTGAGAGCCTCTAGCTTTTGACAGCAAAATTAACATTCATGCGTTCTGATTTGTACTCAAATCTCCAATTTCTTGCATATACTACACCAGAACTTGAAAATCACACTATTTTTACAATATCGATTTCAATTTTCATATTTTGCTTAACACCTATACTTTTTAAATTTATAACACATTTAACATGTTGAATAATATTCTCTCTAAAGAAAATCTTGTTGAAATGATTAGTGGAGCTACCAAGTAAAGATCAATAAGTGAAAATTGCTTCATTTTGTAAAACTAATTATTTTTTATTCAAATACAAGCGATCCATATGGTATTATTATGTTACAAATTCAAGGGTAGAATTCATCCTTAAAAATCGTTAAATGAACCTAGGGTTTTGGTTAACCGAACTAAACCAATGAGTTTTCATCGGTTCGCACTTAAGTTCGGTTAAGCGAACTTCCCTGCCCCTTTGGTTGTGAAATTTGTTCTGTATTTCACTGCTCAACATGGCATTTCCAGAGCCTCATCCAACAACTTTTATGACTGAGCTCAAATTGAATGTCACTATGACAGAACTCAATACGACTTAGTAAAAATGCGCGTGAGATAAAATGTGACCACAACCGAGGTCTGTGATTGATCTCAATGTGACTGTCTGTAACAGAACACAAGTTGATTATGACTGTTGATTATGACTATGACAGTGACTGATGTGACTTAATTCAAACCCAACTTACTTAAATTGTTGATGTGACTGTGGTCAATGAGACATAGGTAAAATACGACTGTGATCGAGGTCAACGTGACTTAGGTAAAATGTGATTCTAACTAAAGCTGATGTAACCTATGGTACAATGTAACTATGACTAAGGTCATTATGACTTGAGATAAAATGTGAATTATATAAGATAACACTTAGGTAAAATATGAAACATAAATGCTGATTGTGACTTAGCTCAATATGACCTAAATAAAATATGATTGTGACTGAGTTCAATGTGATTTAGGTAAAAACTGATTGTGATTGAATTCAATGTGATTTTGTTAAAACATGACTATGATTGTGACTGAGGTCAATGTGTCTGTGTATATGACTAAGTTAAAGGTGACTGTAACTAAGCTTATTGTCAATTAGTTAAAACGCGACTTATGTAAAATGTGATTGTGATTGAGGTCTTTGTGACTATAACTAAGCTCAATTATTACTTAAGTAGAATGTGACTATGATTAAGCTCAATGTGACTTAGGTCAAATGTGCATTTGACTAGGCTTAATATGATTGTGATTGTGAATAAGCTTAATGTGACTTAAGTAAAATATGATTGTGACTAAGCTCAAAGTAACTTGGATAAAATATGAAGGTTGTGTAAAATGTGTGATGCAGCGATTTTAGGGTTGATTTCGACCTTGCGGAAGTCCGAATTTAGAGGGATTCATTGGTGAAAGTTATAGGCATATATATTAAGTGTTTGTAAGATTTTACAAATTATGATTTAGATTTCAGATGAAGAAGATATGAATGTTTGAAAAAAGGC